>RJWJ010003393.1:0-86961 GCA_004363605.1 Indri indri
GTATTAACTGATGAACACATAAGTGTACATATAAGAATAACATCTATTGGATGTTGGGCGGAGGGGAGGGGGAGGAGGGTACGGGTATATGCATACACAAAGAGTGCAATGTGCACCATCCGAGAGATGGACACGCTTGAAACTGGGACTTGGGGGCAAGGGCAACATACGTAACCTAAACATCTGTACCCCTATAATAACAAACAATAAAAAAAAAAAACCAAAAAAAAAAAAAAACCACCAAAAAACTCAAATGCCTTTTCCCTGTAGCATCCTGTAAGCATTTCTAACCAAGAGAAGCGCAAGTGGGGGTAAATAAACACAAGGAGACTGTGGTAAGTCTCAAAATATGCTGACTTAGTCCTCATCACATAGTGATGAAAGAGTTCATTAACTTATTTTCCTTTACTGTGAGACTGGGAGCATTTTGTGAGGATAAACTATGTCCCCTTTACTGTTGTGACAGTGTTGCCTGGCACGGTGCCTAACACAGGGTAGATGCTCAACAGGTGTTTGTTGAATAACTGGAGAACATGAAACTGGGAAGGACTTTTCTCTGCTTCCTGATCTAAATCTATCATGTTTTCCACTTCTTAGTTGTGGTGATTCAGTATGAGAACGCCTACAAATCCGTACTTTTTATATGTCTTCTTGTGGGGATTGTCAGAAACGATGATTTAGTCTATGAGCATGAGCAGAAATAGGAAAAAAATATATTCAAGGAAAATGCTGATTTATATTTATTCTTTCATTATTTTTTTAAGTACTGTCTTCTTCTTAATTGACTGGTTTGTTTAGAACTACTTATAATCATTACTTAGAATTAATTTAGAGTACTTTAAATTTACTGATGATATTTCTTTTCATTATTAAAGAGACTTAATGCAACTAGATTTTAACTGTCACATCAAATGGTAACTTAGCAACAAAATTTGGATATTTTCCAGATAGAGATAAACAGTGTTACAGGACTGAATCTCCAACTTTCTTGAAATAACAGATCTCCCCCTCTTCCTTTCAATAATAGAACTCTTGAATCTTGGGCACATGGCTGCTCAGTTAGACTATGTTTCGCAGACTCTCTTGCAGACAGGTGTGGCCAGGCCACTGCATTCAGGACAATAGGATGAGAAGAGCAATGGTGTACACAACTTCTGGGTCATGCCCCTTAAAAAGGAAATCACTTGCTTTCCGTTTCCATTTCTTTCTTTTTGTTTTCGACTTCCTGAAGTTAGAATGTGAACATGATGTGGCTGACCCAGTTTTGATTATGCTACTAAAGGGAACGCCCTAGGGAATGGAGCAAAGGGTGGAGTAACAATACAGAAGGAGCCTGGATGACTTCGTGGTGCTACTGTGGGAGAGAGAAGTCAACTTCTGTTTCTCTGAGGCACTTTTTCTTGGACAGGATGGAGGGCACCTTTTTAACAAGGGAGTTTCCTATGCCATAACAGGTACCAAATTTTATATACCTTTTATTTAAGGCAGTATGTATGGTAGACCTAAGCACTTTAAAATTTATGTTATCAGTTAACTTATGTCAACAATGTACTTATGAAAATTGGTTTCCATCTTTTATTAATATTAAAGAATTCACAATATTGCCTTTGTCTTAATTCAAGCAGTTCTAATTAATTAATTTGAAATTTCTTTAAAATATATGATTTAAATTTATGATAAAGCAGGCTGACTCAATTACTCTGATTTAGTGAGATATTTGGTGTACTTACACAATCATTCTAATACAATTAAAATAGTCCTATATCGTGCTATATATATTATATATATAGACTATCTTTTACATTATGTTAAAAGAGAATACTATGTATGCACCATTATATAACTAATAAGAATAAATGAATACATATACCCATTACAAATAAATTCATTTTTATTGTCTTTATATGCTAAGGACCTTATAGAGATATCTGTTAAAGCTAGATATTACTGTTTTCTTAAGACTAGATTAGTCATGCCAAATTAAAAAAAAATCTTTTCAGGAAATACAAACAAAAAGAAGACTCAATATACTTGAAAACAGGGACAATAGACAATAAACTTGCTAGGTATCTAAGCAGAGTGAATGAACTCCTGTCCAAGCGGAAATCAAGTTTGTGGCTTTACCTTATCTTCTGAAGTCTTAGAAAGCAAGCTCTAAATGGATTTATATAAGTCATAAGTTAGACTAGTGGGCTAAGTTTTAAACATAAACAAAATAAAAGCTACACCGAGATACTTTTCCTTTCTTTTTTTGCGATAGGGTCTCACTCTGTTGCCCAGGCTAGAGTGCAGTGGCATCATCATAGCTCATTGCAACCTCAAACTCCTGGGATCAAGCAATCTTCCTGCCTCTGCCTCCTGAGTAGCTGAGACTGTAGGCACATGCCACCATGCCCAGCCAATTTTTTTTATTCTTTTGTAGAGATGGGGTCTCTCTGTTGCTCAGGCTGGTCTCGAACTCCTGGCCTCAAGCAATCCTCCCTCCTTGGCCTCCCAAAGTGCTAGGATTACAGGTGTGAGCCACTGTGCCCAGCCTGAGATAATTTTCTATTCTAAATTTGACAAAGATCAGAAAGGTTGGTAATTAACCCATTGTTGCTTAGCAGAATTTTTTTCACTTTAATTTTTAATAGATCATTCTACGTGATACAACATTAGAAAGTCCAAATAGATATTTGGTAAAATATCTCCCTTTTACCATGCTTAAAAATATTAAAGATAGTCCTATATTAAAAATGTGCTCTGTTTTGAGGGAACTAGTGGTTTAACTATGAATGGATTAATTTCCTTGTATATTTGTAGATAAGCAAGATTTTAATGGGTAGTTTTCTGTAACTTTCTGTAGTAGACATTGATAGTTATCTCTCAATGTTATCCCCTCTTCCACTGCTATTGATTTATTTAACTCATCACTGTGTCTATGCAATAAATATTTACCAGCTTTCCTTGCAGCAGGGTGTGGCTGTGTGACCAAGTCCTGGCCAATGAGATATAAGCAGAAATGTCTTGTAGTAGCTTTTGGGAACTTTCTTTAAAAGACAGCTATTACGTGCCTTTTTACCACATTTCTTCGTCCCTTTCTCTGTCCTGTGGATTGAAACATGAAGACAGTGGCTGCCATTTTGAAACGCAGAGAGTCTGGTAGCATCTTAGGGTGGTGAGGCAGTGAGCTGAAAAGAACCTGGATCCCTGAGGATTTTGGAGGACATAGCCCCATGCAAGTTCTGTACTCCTAACTCCACACCTCTATATGAGATAGAAGTAAATTTCTATTGATGCCATTATTTTGCATCTCTGTAACTGTGGACAAACCCAATTTCCACTGATAGACTGACCATGACATTTATAAAAATTCCACCTAACGGCAAGATAGAGAGAATGTGAACACATTAAGAACAAGAAAAATAGATTCTAAATAAGAATCTGAGTACTTGATGCTGGATTTAAGAAAAATTTGTAATTTCCCATAAGGGAAATGTGACAGCATGAGGAGTTAATCCCTTTTCCTCCCAGGAACTTGTGATCCTGTCCAAGAAAGAAGACAGGATCTCCGAAATGCCAAAGGAATAATGTTCATATGATCACAGTGATAGCATTTATGTGAATCCACCACACTGTGATTAGCAGGGGGTGCAATCTCTGGCTCACCCCATAGGCTCTGTTTCTTCTGCCCTGGGTCCTTGCTTGTTGAGGGCCTGGATTCAGAGAGCTGAGGCATAAGCACCTCATTTTGACCTCTCCAAGTCTACTCTAGTGGCTCAGGATGGAGTTCCGTCATTTGGCTTTACTCATTTGACAAGATGGCTGCTTCAGCTCCATTTATCACATCTTTATTCAAGTCCAGGGGAAGTGGGCAGGGGATGTACCCTTTTATGAGGAAAAACAAAGCCTTCCTGTAATCTTTAATCTTCCTCTAAAGTCTTCCCCTTATGTTTCATTGGCCAGACATTGTCACATTTCCTTTTGCCATCCATAGCCGCAAAATGATGTTTTCAAAAGTAAGTATTTTGCTGGAGGCTGGGTTCAATGCTACCTTAAAGAAAGCTGGATTTATTTGCAAGGAAGAAGCAGCAGAATGGTGTCTGCCATACTGAATATACCAGCACAGAGAAAGGGGGGACTCAGGAAAAGGGAGGGTCTGTGCCCCATCTAAAGAGAGCTGGCTGCCTTTATTCAGTGTTCCCAGATTTTATAGTCTTCTCAGAGAAGCCAGAAATCTACATTTTTATGGGAAATTTTCTGATTTCTAAAACATTGTGCAGATCAAATAAAATAGTCTACTGGTCAAATATGACCAGCTTGTGACGTTTGATTTAGGTCACTTAGGCTCAGGTTATGAATTCGGACTATGAATCCCGGGTCTTCTCCAACCCGCTGTCATTCTTTGTAGGACTCTGAGTTGTCTGCCACAGCCACAGAGGTCCTGGGCATTTTAATGATGTGCATAACACCTAGTGCAGCCCAGCTTCCCCCTGCTTTAGAGAGCAACAATTCTCTGATGCTTGCCATTCATCTGGGTACCATTTCTGTGGCGTGCTCTAAAAATGACTTAGCTTCTTTTTTCTCACTCCCAGTACCTGCTAGGAAACTTGGCTACCTTCATCAAATTTCAAGTAGCATTCTTATTCTTATGTGCACTTAACCAGTTGACTTACAGTGGCAGCTGAATCTCCAGCAGACCTGATCTCTGATGTTAGAATGTGGCAGAGGCCTTCAACTAGTCCCAACTTATCTGACATTGATCTTTTTTTCATCCAACTTCTTAAGAAATATGATATCCATGGAAGCTGGATCACTAGCAGATTATGTTTCTTTGCCTTCCTCTGTTTGGTGAACTCATCAAAAATTCTGAGGGTAGTGTCCATCATTTCCCTCTGGCTCTGTGGTAATAGCTAAGAAAGGTCACTCTACTTCTGTACTCTAATTGCAATATTCCCTCTGTCAGAGTAAATGTGCTCTATTTGCACAAATATGAGGTGATTATTTTATTTAAGGCCAGGTGAGTACTGAACTTTAGATCCCAAATCTCTAATGGTAGCTGCCCAACTATAACACAAATGAGGCCAAGGTCACATTCAAAAACATCTGGCATTCTATGAAAAAATAAACTTTTGACTTTCTCCTCTTGAGAAAACACAAAGCCATTGTTTCATATATTTTGTCTGTTTTTCCATTTGTTTATGGCAGGGGGATAAATCCAATAGTCCTTGTTTTTCCATGGTGGCCAGCAATGGTGGTCAAAACACAGCCTACAAAGCTGTTGCCTCTTTTATGACAGTGGTTCTTTTCCTCCCAGAAGTAGCTCTGTTATTTTTACTCTAGACATCATTAATGTCTCTAGATTTTCTGGTTTTTCTTTCTGCTGCCTTGCCCAGTACCTCCATTAGCATGATAAAAAGCTGAATAGCTGCCCAGGCAATATAGACACCTTTATCTTAGCAGGTAGAAGCCTCTGAGAGTGGGGTTGGGGGTCAGCCTTGGGAAGAACCAGATAGCAGACACCATTTAATGTCTTTTCTTTTACCCTTCTTATTCCTGTTTACGTTTATAGTGCTTATTTACTATCTGTCTCCACCACTAGGAGACTTTAATTTCTATGAGGAAAGGAACCATGCCAGTGGCATTTACTTCTGTCTACTGGATGCTTTGGTTGTAGAAGAAAATCAACATATTTTTTGAATGAATAGATAGGGTGAGAGAAATCAATTAGTTGCACATGTGAATGGAGTTTTAGCAGAAACCTTTGAGAACCGTGTGTTAATTGTTTTTGAGGTTTTTGTCTTAGAAGCACTATACCCACAGACTAAAACTTGCAGTGATACTTCCTGTATTAAAAGCAATTCTAAGTTAATTGTTCTTGGAATTTGAGGTAATTTCTGATCTTATTACAGTTATACACCTTTTCCTACTTGTAAGTTTTTACGTTAATTACCTTTGGTAGAAGCATTAACATTTATTGGCTCTTGGGGGAACTAGTTTATAAAGAATCACAGATTTGAGACCCTAGTGACCATAAGACAATGTCTAACTTATAATTATGGAATAGCTTGGACACAGGGAGAATCAGGCTTATTGTCTGATAATTTTTGGAATAGTATATTTAAACTCTGGCTTTGGAGAAGGAAAATGAAATGTATAAGGAAAGAGAATGTTTCTATTTTGAGCAAGTAAACAAGTCTTGGTGAGAAATATGAAAAATCATTAGCATTGCAAAAATCTACTTAGGCTACAAACTTCCTGTAACATTTACAAGACCCTTGAGGATTTGGTGTTTGCTTGTTTGCTTTGTGCAGAGGGAGAGAGAAAACCAAGGCTTTTGCATTGTGTGTGGCAGGTGCTTTGTATATGTGGTTGATCACTACGTGGTCCTTCAGATGATGGTATAAATGAAATTCATTTCAAATGCGGAACAATATTACAAATGCCTGCAATATCATAATCAAGCAATCACATTTGATTTTCTTTAGGGTGAAGCAGGCCCAATGTAGTAGATACCATAAGAGACTGATATCTTTTTTAAAGAACTTACATTCTAGTTTTCTTCCAAACATGAGATGGATAGATGATAAGGCCTCAGATTTATCAAATAAGTCTACATTTAAAGATGTTTGGGAATTTGTGGCTAATTGCGTTCAATTCCTTTAATAGCAAGCCTGGAATTTTTTGTGGGTGAGCTTTGTCCCTTCAGTCTTCTGCCTGGTGCTGGAACTACACCTCTCTCTGTGCTCCAGAAAGGCTAAGTCCATAATGTAGGATTACAGCATGTTTGTGCCCCAAGGGACCTTACAGGTGGGTCATGATGTGTCATCCCTTCTTTGAGAGGTGGGGACACTGAGGTCCACATGGATGGCAGAGGTTAGACTGGTTCTACCTGGGACTCGTGCTCTCTTTGTCTCTCCCTTTCCTGTGACACCTCAGCTTGAACTTCTAACCAGACACCAAGATCTGTCCATTTTATACCCTGCACATGTATAAATTCCATCTTTTCTTTTGTTTTTGCTAACTTCATTTGATCAAATTCTGTCATTTCTTATCTGGACTAAGCAAAAACTCTCAACCAGTCTCCTTTTAATAAAAATCTTTTAATGGCTCCCATTACTTACAGAATTAAATTCAAGCTTATTAGCATGATCTGTGAGGCTGAGAGTGGTCTGGCCCCTGTTCACTTCTTCTGATTATCATCTTTCATGCTTTGTGAAGCAGCAGTACCAGACTACTTGTGGTTTTCTGAAGCCACCACGATGCTTCTGGCCTCTGTCTGCGTCCTGTGCATGCCCACGATCCCTCCTCTTCTGTTTGGCAGTTCCCTGTGTATCCGGGTAGGATTACTCCTCTGAGAAAGCACGAGACATCCAGGCTCAGCAATTTTCTTCCTCCTTTGTGAAGTTCTATACCTCCCCCATACCTATTATGACAATTATGATAGTACATGTGATTATTTGTTTACTTTAGGCCTGTGTTTTATCTAGTATACAATGCTGCTTTCCGCATAGTCTAACCACTCTTGAGTGGTGGTCCCCAGGAAAGTGGAATAACAGATAATCAGGGATTTTTTGTGTCCTTTCCTTAAAAATTTATGTTTTAGTGGATATATATCATTATATGTCCGTATAGCCAGATTGGGTAACATGAAAATCATTGTACGGTCCATAAGTGAGGCATTATTCCAGATAGAGGCAGAATTACTTGGTGACAAAGGTTCTGACCATAATAAACTAGCATGATGGCTCAAGATAGAATGTAGGTTTTTTTTTTTTTTTGTGAGCGAACTGATGATCAAAGATTTAAATAAAGACAATTTCAAATTAGACATTTATGCTGGAGATGAGTAAAGAAAATTGGCAATCAAAATCTATTTAGAAAATGTTCTTCTTTACCTTTGAAATTACAGCTATAATATGGATGTCATTTAATGTAGATGGTAGAAATATCCTTTTTGAGTAGATTTTCCAGGAATATATTTAACATATTACTGGCCATGGTAGTTTGAACAAACTAGCATTCGATATGGTTGGATAAAGATAAAGTAATAGATTTTTAATGCCAGCTAATAAAAAAGAATCACCAGAATTATCATTAGATAGTGTTATAGGTGTGTAAATAAAAACTTAAAATATTCACTTCTGAATTTGAACTGAATTAAACTATACTTTAGAGCAGTTTTAATGTATCAAATAGTCTGTAGCTATTAAAAATGTTACATTTTCCAGTAAAATAGGATAACTGAATATCTTTGAAATTTGAAGATGTGTATCTCAATTTCATAAAGGGTATTTAAGTATGTAGAAATTCTTTAGTTATCATTTATACATATAAATAATAATACATGTAAAATAAGGGCATACACTTGAAATACAGTGAGTAAAAATTAAGTATTATTTTAAAGGGACAAAAGTTGAATGGGCTAGCTGAAAGGCTAAACTAGAATTATGACAAAAATATAATGTAGCATTATAATATTAAAAAGAAATGGCTTTTTAATTTTGCAATGTTAAACATAATTGTTACAACTTAAAGGTAGAATTACCGTATGACCCAGCAATTCTGCTCCTAGGACGGGTATATATCTAAAATAAATAAAAACAGGTACTCAGTAAGTATGTGTACACGCATGTTCATAGCAGTACTACTCACAATAGCCAAAAGGTAGAAACAGCCTAAATGTTCATGAACAAATAAATGCATAAACAAATTGTGGCATATACATACAAGGGAATATTATTCAGTCATAAAAGGAACGATGTAATGACATGCTAAAATGTGGATGAATTCTGAAAACATTAGGCTAACTCAAAGAAGGCAGACACAAAAGGCCATATATTGTATGCTTCCATTTATATGAAATATGAAGAAAATAAAATACGAAGAAAAAAGTGTTCATAGAGATAGAATGCAGACGGTGGTTGTCAGAGCTGCGGGGGAGGGGCAACTGTTTAACGGATGCAGGGCTTTCTTTTGGAGTAATGAAGATATTTTGGAACTAAGTAGATGTGGGGTTGCACAACATTGTGAATATACAAAATGCCCCTGAATTGTTCACTTTAAAATGATTAATTTTATGTTAAGTGCATTTCACCTCAATTAAAAAAAATGGCATTTCCTAAGCAGTTCAAAAGCATCAGTGTGAACATAGTTAAAGGACATAACACTTAACGAAGAATTCTAAGTGACATTTTAAATTTCCGTTGCTATTTTAGTAGTTCAACCATTTCCATTTTTTTATAAGTTGCCCTAAGATTGGATTTGTCAACATTTGACTGATAAAAGAACATACTTTTGTTATGGACAGTAGTATATTAGCCATCTCACTGCTTTATGATAATAAATTTTGAAGGGTAGGAAATTAAAGACTTGTTCTTCAGTTGCTGCAGTCAGAGCTTGAGGCCCTTTGAATAAGCTGCAGTTGTAAAGCACCCAGTCTGTGGCCAGGCAGGAGCACCTCAGGCCTGTCCTGTAGATGGAGGTTCCCTCCTCCACAGGGCCGGATATGTGCACTCAGGATGTAAGAAGATATAAAGGGGGCAAGAGCCAGGGGCTGAGCTACGGGTGGCTGCATTCTCTGCAATTAGAGTAGACTCTTCCTCTGCTCTTGGGGTGCAGAGTGTTTGGGACAGAGTCCAGGAAACTTGAGGAGAGAGGAAAAAGTTTCTGCCATGAAGAGTTGTTTACAAGATTTTTTTTTTTTTTTTTGGTCTTTGATATCTCAAAGTTTTATTACAACTTGTCTGTGGGTGGATTTTCTTTCTCTTACTTGGGATTCATGTTTCCTTGATGGAATTAGTGATATAGTTCATGATTTCTAGAGAATTGTGAGTCATTGTTTCTTTAAATGCCAGCTTATCCCCCATTCCTTAAACTTTGTTCTTTGAGTGCTCCTATCTATCTCACGTGCTATTTTATATATTTTTTAATTTCTTTCTCTTGGAGCCAACCCCCTTGCTATTCTTTGACATGTCAATTGTGTTTCTATTTTGGGGCCTTGGTACTGGTGTTTCCTCTGCCTAGAATGATCTTCCTCTAGACATTCTCATGGATCATTACATCACTTTTTTTAGGCATTTGCTCAAAAGTCATCTCCTCAAAAACGATTTCCTTGCATTCTATCTAAAATAGTACCAACTTTCAGCCTCCAGTTCATTTCTCTTTATTTTTCTTTAAATACTATTACCAGATATTATAGTACATACAGTACTTAATTCTGTTTGTTTGCTTATTATATCTTCTTCTCTTGATTATAGGCTCTACAAGGTCAGGAAAGGTACTTTTCTGTTTGGCTTTGTGATATATCATCCATGCCAGGGAAAGTGCCTGGCACATATTACCACTCAAATAGTCATTGAATGAATAAATCAATATACTACTTTCTAGGGCAGTTTCTTAGCTCTATTTTTGGTTCATTTATTTCTCTTCATTTATGTCCAATATTATTTTTAAACTGTCTATTAAAGTTTTTCAGCACATTAAAGATGTTGCTTTATTGTCTTCTGGCTTGTATACCTTCAGATAAGAATTCTTATAATATTCTTTTTTTTATTTCAGAGTATTACGGGGGTACAGATGCTTTGGTTACATATATTTGCCTTTGTACCACCTGAGTCAGAGCTACAAGTATGCCCATCCCCCAGATGGTGCATACTGCACCTGTTAGGTGTGAATTTAGGGGTGAATTTACTCATCCCCTCCTCCCCGCTCCCACCTGCCCGACTCAGGAAAATCAGCAAGAAAAAAATCAAACAACCCCATTAAAAAGTGGGCAAAGGACATGAACAGAAACTTTTCAAAAGACAATAGACTAATGTCTAACAAACATAAAAAAAATGCTGAATATCTCTGATCATCAGGGAAATGCAAATCAAAACCACAGTGAGATATCACTTAACTCCAGTGAGAATGGCTAATATTCTTCTTTTTGTTCCTCTGTACATACTACCATTTTTCTCTGGCTACTTTTAAGTGTTTTTTTGAGTTTCAGAAATTCGATGATGTGTTTTGGTGTGGTTTTCTTTATGTTTATTCTGTTTGCACTTCTTTGACCTTTAGTCTTGTATCTGTGGGTTTATAGTTTTCATCAAATTTCAAAAATGTTTAAGTATTATTTCTTTAAATATTTTTTTCTCATCTTTGGGGCTATAGTTAGAGGTATTTTAGACTATCTGATGTTATACCATAGGTCACTAATGCTCAATTTTTTTTTTTCAGTTCCTTTCCTCTTCGTGTTTTATTTTGGTTAGTTTCTAATTCCATGTCTACAGGTTTGCTTTTCTTTTTCATTTAATTTGATGCTGTTAATAATACCATTTAGCATATTTATTTTTTTTATTTTTCCCACCATCTCATTCAGAGTATTTTTCATGTAGAGATTGTATTTTTCATCTCTGAAAGTTGCAGTTTATTATTTTTAAACATCTTTCATTTCTTTCCTCATTATTCCTGTGTTTTTCCCTACCTTCTTGAACATATGGAGTATAGTGATAATAGCTCTTTTAATGTCCTTGTTTGTTAATTCCATAATCTGTGTTATTTCTGCATCTGTTTCCCTTGATTGATTTTTTTCCTTGGTTATGGGTTACATGTTCCTAGTTTTTTGCATGCTTGCCATTTTTTGATTGAATGCTAGACATTGTGATTTTACTTTGCTAAGTGTTAAATTGTGTTGTAATCTTTTAAAAAATGTTGGGCTTTATTTTGACACATAATTAATTTACTTGGGATTAGTCTGATTCTTCCAAGGCTTAATTTTAGAATTTGTTAGGAAAGGTCAAGAATAGCTTTTAGAGACTAATTTAGTCTCATTACTAAGGTGATGTCCTTGTGAGGATGGTACCCAATGGCCCATATATTACAGGGTCTCTGCACTCTGGCTGGTGGTAATGTGAACTATTTCCAGCCCTGCATAAGCTCTGAAATTGTCCAACCTTCTGTTCTTTGGTGGTTCTTTATTAGCCTGATAGAGTTTCATTACTAGTTTCATTGCATAGATAACTAGTCAAAGACCTGAGATGACCCCTCTGTGGATCTCTAGAGCTCTCTCTATATACAACTCCCTCCTTTACACTACTCTGCCTTGCAAATCCTAGCCTAGGTGAAAGTGGGGTATATGCTGGGTTGCACCAAAACATGATGGTCTTCAGGCTTCTGGCTCAGATGTCTTTGGACAAGTGTTAAGAGGGAGCTGTACCAGAGACGGAGAGTAAGTTGAAGTCTGTGTCAGTCATAAGAGCTTTCATTTGAAACCAACAAGTCACACAGTGCTTCTTTGAGATATACTATGGACAAGAAAGATACATGTTAAAGGAGTCTTGAACAGTCTTGTTTTGACACCAAGCTGGCATCCTCAGCAAGCTTGAATTTTATGGGCATCGACAGCGTCCTGGTTTGTCAGATACCTTGGGAAAGGTTGCATACCCACAGAAAGAATCAGAAGCTTGGAAGCCAAGGTCAATATGGGATTAAAGAGGAAGATGGTAAATATGACTTCCCCTATGGGTTCTCCTCTCTGTTTTGAGCTGGGAGAGAAGATTTAGATGGGTTCTGAGTCATGTGAATTCTGTGGGAGAGGACTGAGTCAGAAAAATATTGCCCTATTACTTTTTGGTAATTTTATAGGGTAATGGTCTGTGAAATACTATTTAATTAGACAGAGCATGAGCCAAGGATGGCTCATGGGCCAAGGATGGGAGACTAACAATGACATAGATGCTGCCACATTAAGAGCTAAACTTTGGTAACCATATGGCAGACAGGCATAAGAGTTACTGCAAGGAAATATTGAACTTAGGAAAACTAGCATAACTGTAGAGTGTTGGGGAAAGAGTTGTAGGTAATCCTATTTGATAATTGATGACAGTCTCAACTTACTTGTGGTGCCAATTGTTGCTTGTAATTGTCTACAAGAAAAAAAAATGGAAGTATTAATATATGTATAGTAAATAGTTAATTTAAAAATTATATCTATATTATGTCCTAGCAACTCCTACAATGTTATTGGACTAAATGATCTCAAGCAGCAAGTTTTGATCAGGAAGGATTTTTCCTTGCCTTAGGATTATATAATTTTCTTCTCTCGTTTGAATCTGTATGGTATTTTTGAGTATAAAAATACCCCAAATGAATTAAATTTGGAGGATGGAATTTAGTCTGGAATACTTGCTTATTATATATGCATTTGCCTAATAGTCATATAAGATTGTAAATATTAGGAACTGGTATTGCAGAAATAATTTAGGAAACAAATTATGCTATATAAATTTTCAACATTTTTTTCTAGAAAGCTAAAGCTTTTATTAATTGTTTCTCTTTTTTCTTTCTTTTTCTTATCTCTTCTAACAGTAGGAATAAATGATTTTTATCATCTTACAGTTTTGTGAAGGCTATAAGTTTAAAAGTCTGTGATTTGTACAAATATGGTAATGTTGTTCAGGGTACTAGAGAAAGTGATATCAAGTAAACAATGAAAATACTCAACTGATTATGAAGTTTTGTTCAAGAAATAAGTATTGGTCTCTATGAAAAGAAAAAATTAACTATGTATGAATATAATTACCTATACATTATATTTTTGGTATGAATTTAAACTATATTGTGAATGGATACTTCCGTTTTTATCTTTTATTTTCTTTTTTAATATTTTACTTTGAAAAATATTCAAACACAGAAAAGTTGCAGTATTGTACTATGCAGTACTATTACAGAATACTGCAATGAATTTATATTTTTCACATGTTCCCACACAAACATATCACTATTATTATTATATTTGCTGAGCCATTTCAGAATTCATCACAGACATGATGTCCCTTGTTGAAAGTAGTTTCTAAGCCTCCAGTGATCCCACATCCTGGGTGTAATCCCCTCCCATTGAGTATAGAGTAGACCTGCTAACTCACTTCACATGAATAGAATGCAGCAGACGTGATCAGATATCACTTTTGAGATTAGTTTACAAATGCAGAATAGCTTCTTAGGCACTCTCTCTCTCACTCTCTGAAGATCTTGTTCTCTCGTATATCACCAGACTCCATGTCATGAGTGTACACCCAGGCTGAGTATGGAGCCTACATTGGCAAGAAACCAAGTTCTGCCAACAACCACATGAGTGAGGTTGGAAATGCCCCCCTCACACACATACGATTGAGCCTTTAGATGAGGCCATAGTCTTGAAAACAGCCTGTAACCTTCTGAGAAGGCTTGAGCCACATGCACCAAGGTAAGCTGTGCCCAGGCTCTTGACCCACAGAAACTGTGAGATAATAACTGCGTGATGTTTTAAGTCAGTAAATGTTAGGGTAATTTCTTTACTCAGTAATAGATAACTAATCCAGCCCTTTACCTCTAAATACTTTAACATACGTCTCTTAAGAACAAGGGCATTCATTTAAATAATTATAGTATAATTATAAAATCCAGGAAATTTAATGTTGGCGTAATGCTATTATTTATCACAATAGCTCTCAACCTTCCGTATGCATCACAGTCAAATGGAGTCAAATCTGTTAAAACACAGATTGCCAAATCGAGGTCCTACCCACAGAGTTTCTGATACAATAGTATGAATTAGGCCCAAAAATTTTTGTGTGCATTTCTGAAATTTTGGAAAACACCTATCCTAATAATATTCTTTATAGAAATTTATTTTTCTAATTCAGGATTCAATCTAGCATGATATTTAGTTTTCATGTCACTTTATCTTCATTAATTTGAAATGGCCCTTTTTTTTGTCTTTCATGACATTGATATTTTTTGAAAAGAGCAAGCCAACTGTTTTATAAACTGTCTTAAAATTTAGGTGTTTGTGATTTTTTGGATGTCAGTTTGTCCCATTTAATTGTAATGTTGAATTTGATCTCATTGGTTAAGGTGGTGTCTGCCATATTTCTCCTTTGTAAAGTTACCATTTCTTAATTAATTATTGAGTAATATGTGGGGAGATTCCCATAAAACTGTGTAAGATTTTATTCCTGATCACTTTTACCCACGGAACTTTAGCAACCACTGAATTTTAGCATTTTGCCTAAATCAATTATTATTATTATGATTGTATAATGGTGATTTTCAAATTCTATTATTTCTTTACATTTATTATAGGAAAACAGCTCTTCTTTGCTGAGGCTGCTATGACCAAGCACTGTAAACAGAGTGGCTTAAACAACAGAAACTTGATGTCTCACAGTTCTGGAGGCCAGATGTCTAAAATCAAGGTGTTAGCAGGGTTGGTTCCTCCTGAGGGCTGTAAGGGAAGAATCTGTTCAGGCATCTTTCCTTGGATTGTAAATGGTCATTCTCTCTCTATGAATCTTCACAATATCTTCTCTCTATGTATGTTGATTTATGCAAATGTCTCCTTTTTATAAGGACATAGGTCATATTGGATTATAGCCCACCTTAATGACTTCACTTTAACTTGATTACCTCTATAAAGACCCTATCTCCAAATTAGATTACACTCTGAGGTATTGGAGGTTAGGACTTCAACATATGAATTTTGGGAGATACAATTCAATCCATGACACATTCCTTCCTCTTCTTTATTTATTTAGTGTTAATATGAATTCATGGATTTAAAAGAAATTCAATGGGTTATAACCTATTTGTCTTAGTCTATTCAGGCTGTTATAGTAAAATACCATGGATGGGGGGGGCTTATAAAAATAAATTTATTTCTCACAGTTCTGGAGGCTGGGAAGTCCAAGATCAAGGTATCAGCAGATAAAAGGTTTGGTGGGGACTTGCTTCCTGGTTCACGGATGGCTGTCTTCTCACTATAATATCACATGGTGGAAGGGGCCAAGGAGTTCTTTGGAGTCCCTTTTAGAAGTTGTCTCCTTTATTATGTCTTAAATTTGTCCCTCTCCATTGACCCCTCCTTATTCTATAAACACTATAAACATAATCTAAAACTACTACTGTCTCATTATTTTTAGTCTCCTCCTCTTCCAGCTTGGAGTCCCAGGACCATTGCTTGGCCACACTTTTGCTAGCATCCAACTCCATTAATTTACTGTCTTTTACTGTGTCAGTAAGCAAAATCCTAACACAGGTGAATATAACTGCTTGCCCTCTGGGATGCTTGTGAAGATTACACATATAGACTAATGCCACTGTAAATTCATGGCCAGCATCCTCAACAAGGGCATCCAAATGGTAGGCCAACCCTACTTCTGTTTCCATGTCAGTTCTCTTCCATTCCTTACCAGGCTGCTCCCCACATTCTTTGCTCTTCTTAAGTCTCCCTGCATAGCCTGCTCTTCTCCTCTCCCAAATATCTTGGCAGATGACCTTTCTTCCTGTTTTGTACAGAAAATAGTTGCAAATGAATCTATAAACTAACTGTTTTATCATTATGCACCCTTTTCTCCTTCCCTTCTGTTACAATGTCTCTCTTCCTATGTCAGGCTTTTCCTTCTATCTCTGCTCAGCAAAGCCTCCTCTTCTCACTTTCCACCTCACTCCAGGATACCATCTCTCTCCTAAATCTTTTCCTCTGGACAGGTTTTCACATCAATTTAAAACTGTCCAAGTCTGCCTGCCTGCCTTCCTTCTTTCCTGCCTCTTTCTTTTTTTTTTTTTTTGATTTTTCATTTAATTTTACTATAAATCGACAATTTATAATTGTATGTATTTATGGGGTACAAAGTGATGTTATGATATAAGTATGCAATGTGGAATAATTAAGTCAGCTAATTAACATATCTGTCACCTCAAGTACTTATAACTTTTGTGGTGAGAACATTTGAAATTTACTCTTTTAGTAATTTTGAAATGTACAATAACCTATTATTAACTCTATTTACCATGCTGTGCAATAGATTTTTAAAAAAATCATTCCTACTGTCTGAGATTTTTTACCCTTTGACCATCATCTCCCCATTCCTCCACCCCTGTAACCACTATTCTACTCTCTGCTTCTATGAGTTTGATTGCTTTAGATTTTGCATATAAATGAGATTATGCTTTATTTATCTTTCTGCACCTGGCTTACTTAACATAATGTTCTCTAATTCCATCCATGTTGTTGCAAATGACAGAATTTCTTTCCTTTTAAAGGCTGAATAGTATAGCATTGTGTATGCATACCACATTTTCTTTATCCATTCATTTGCTGATGAACACTTAGGTTGACTCAATATCTTTGCTGTAGTAAATAGTGCTGCAATGAACATAGGAGTGCAGACATCTTTTCAACAAACTGATTTTAATATTTTTTTGGTAAATACCCAGAAGTAGCATTGCTGAATCACATGACAATTTTGTTTTTAGTTTTTTTAGGAACCTCCATACTGTTTTCCATAATGGCTGTACTAATTTACACGCCCACCGAGAATGTCCAAGGGTTCCCTTTCTTCACATTCTCGCCAATACTTGTTATCTTTAGTTTTTCGATATTAGCCATTCTGACAGGTATGAGATGATATCACATTGTGGTTTTAATTTGTATTTTCCTAATGATGAGTGATGTTTGGAATTTTTCATGTATCTGTTTACCATTTATATGTCTTCTTTTGAGAAATGCCTTTTCAGGTCTCTTGCCAATTATTTAATTGTCTTTTTATTTCTTGCTATTGAGTCGTTTGAGTTCCTTATATATTTTGAATATTAATCCTTTATTGGGTGTATGGTTTGCAAATACTTTTTTTTCAATCTGTAGGTTGTTTCTTCACATTAGTAATTGTTTCCTTTGCCACACAGAAACCTTTTAGTTTGATATAACCCCATTCGTCTATTTTTGCTTCTATTGCCTGTGTTTTTGGGGTCAAATCCAAAAAATTATTGCTCACATCAGTGTTGTGTAACTTTCCTCTATGTTTTTTTCTAGTAGTTTTACAGTTTCTGGTCTTATATCCATTTTGGATTCAGTTTTGTATATGATGTCAGATAAGAGTCCAGCTTTATTCTTTTGCATGTGGATGTCCAGTTTTTCCAACACCATTTATTGAAGAGACTATCCTTTTCCCATTGTGTATTCTTGCACCTTTGTCAAAATCAATTGGCTGTCCATGTGTGGGTTCATTTCTGGGCTCTCTATTCTTTTCCATTGGCCAATGCATCTATTTTCATGACAGTATCATGCTGTTTTAATTACTATAGGGTTGTAGTATAATTTGAAATCAGGTAGTGTGATGCCTCCAGCTTTGTTCTTTTTGCTCATGATTGCTGTGGCTGTTTGGGAATTTTTGTGGGTTCCATATGAATTTTATGATTTTTTTTTTCATTTTCTATGAAAGGTGGCATTGGAATTTTGATAGGAAGTGCAGTGAATCTGTACACTTTGGGTCCTATGGATATCTTAACAGTATTAATTATTGCAGTCTATGAACACAGGATATTTTTCCATTTATTTGTGTCTTCTTTCTTTAATTAATGTTTTGTAGTTTTCAGTGTGCAGTTCTTTTACCTCTTTGGTTAAATTTCCTCCTCAGTATTTTACTTTATTTTATTTTATTTTTTGTAGCTATTGTAAACAAAATTTTCTTAATTTCTCGTTTGGATAGTTCATTGATAGTGTATAGAAACACTCCTAATTTTTATGTGTTGATTTTGTATCCTGCAACTTTATTGTATTTATTTATTAGTTCTAACGGTTTTTTTGGTGGTGTGTCTAAGGTTTACTATATATAAGACCATTTCATCATCAAATAGTGACAATTTCACTTCTTTCCTATTTGGATGACTTTTATTTCTTTCTCTTGCCTAATTAGTTTGGCAAGGATTTCCAAAACTATGTTGAGTAGAAGTAGTGAGAGGGGATATCCTTGTCTTATTCCAGTTCTTAGAGAAAAAACTTTCAATTTTTCACCATTGATTATAAAGTTAGCTGTGGACTTCTCATTTACGGCCTTTATTATGTTGAGGTACTTTCCTTCTCTACCTAAAAAAATAAAAAGAAGAAGAAGAAAAGGAGAACAGACTTGGGATAAAAGACAAGGAGTTTAGATTTGGACATATAGAGTTAGAAATATGGGTCTATAGCTCAGAATAAAGCCAGTCAAAAGCCAAAAATAGAAATAGAGGGTCTGTGGCATGTACATAATAGTTGAAGTTACGGGAGTGAGTGTGGTGACAGTGGGAAGACTGAGCGGTGTAGGGTAAAAATGGCGACTAAGTAAGGAGCACCAACTCTACAGGGCAGTTTTTAGAAATAATGCATTTTTAAATTAAAGTATGTGCATTATGTTTTAGACATAATGCTATTGCACACTTAATAAACATAACTTTTATGCACTGGGAAACCAAAAAATTTTCATGACTCACATTACTGTAATATTTGTTTTATTGTGGTGATCTGGAACCCAGCCCACAATATCTCCAAGGTATGCCTTTATTCTTTATCTATAGGATTCCTATTTTTTAAAATTGTTTCTACATCTTTTTTTGTTCATGTATTGCTTTCCCAATTTTATTTAATTTTTAATCTGTTTATTCTTATAGGTCACTGAACATCTTTAAGAGAATTATTCTCAATTTTTTGTCAGTCATTTGATAGATGTCTATTTCTTTAGGGCACAATATTGTAGCTTTATTAGTTTCTTTTGGTGGTGTTATGATTCCCTGATTTTTCATAATCTTTGTGTCTTTGTGTTGCTTGTCTGCACATTTGAGGAGATAGCCCCTCTTCTGGCCTTGGCAGGTGTTTTTTGGCAGGGATAGACTTTCCTTGTTAGTCTAAACTGTTATTCTGGAAGGGCCAGCTGGTGATGACCCTGGGCAGATAGAGCTTTTTGTGGGCTCCCTAGTTGAGTATGCTGCTGCCTTTGTTCTGATGTCAGCTAGGGCTGCTGGCTAGGCTCCACTGTCCAGCAATACCACTGACTGGGTTCCGATGTTAGGAGGAGCTGCTGGCTAGGTACTGTGATGCCTTGTTGTCAGGCTGGTAATAGGCTGTATTTCCTAGCTGGACAGTTCTACTATATGGGATCTCAGTTGGGCAGGGCTGCAGGCTGGGATATGAGGTGAGGTGTAGTCACTGATTAGAATGGATAGAACCAAAGGCTATATTCCTTAGAAATGCATGATTGAGCCTCCCTCTTCGGGTGAAGCTGTAGGGTGGGCTTTTGGTTGAGTTGAGTGGCTGTTTGACATCCTTAGTCAAGCAGGTATGGCCCCTATGCTTCTTCAAAATGGACTCTGATGGGAGTCTCCATGCCTAGGTGGGGTTGACGGATATACTTTTGGCCTGAGTGGAGCTGCTGCTTGACTTCTCAGATCAAGTAGGTCTAACCCCTATGCTTTTCTGTAAAGGGTTGAGTCAAGTATCTCCCTCCCTGAGTGAGGTCATTGGTGTGGGCTTTGAGGCTAGGCTTGGAGATTAACCATCTAGAGACTCAAGGTAGGTTGAACTTTCCATTGTGCTTTTGAAGATGACCAGGTCAGCTTTGTGTGTGGGCTACAAAGTTGGCTTGTATCTTCGATCAGGCACCACAGCTAGTAGGAACACAAAGGTACCACCAAGATTTGTGTGCTAGTCACTGTGACCTCTGCCTCCTTTTTTTTTGTTTCTATCTGATCCTGGGCAGTCTAGCTGTGCTGTTATCCCCAGCGTTCCCATGAGGTTAGATGGGAGTAGGCTTCCTGGGAAGTGTCTAAGAATACCAGGGAAGCTGGATGACTGCCTCCAGTTCTCGTTTCCCCCTGTAGAAACTGTGGCCCAGAGGAATCCTCTCCATCTGGCATTGTGCAAACTTGAGAGAGAAGGAGGGGCAGCATAGCAAACCATTCTTCTTACCCTTCTAATCTGGTTTTCATTCACTTCTGTGGACCATGTGGGCATCTTAGGCTTGTTTCCAAATATTAGAATTTTCAGAAAAGGTGTTCTGTTCTGGGGATAGTTGCTAATGGTACTTTCTGTTGGGGGAGAATAGAGCCATAAACTTCCTATTCTGTCGTCTTACTAACATCACCTCTAGAAAGTCTTCCAAATCTTTCATATGTTAAAAAAAACCTTCCTTGATCCTGCCATTTGCAACAGCATGGATGAACCTGGAATACATGCTAAGAGAAATAAGCCAGACACAGAAAGATGGACACTGAATGATCTCACTTACATGCAGGCTCTAAAGAAACTTGATGACACAGAAGCAGAGAGTAGAACGGCGGAGAATTGGGGAAAATAGAGGGATGTTGGTCAATGGGTACAAAGCTGTAGACAACGTGGGATGAATAAGTCTCGAGATCCAATGTACAGCATAATAACTATAGTTAATAATACTGTATTGTATACTGGGAATTTGCTAATAGAGTAGATTTTAGGTGCACTCACCACACATACTAAAAATGGTAGCTATGTGAGGAGATAGATATGTTAATTTGCTTGAGCATAGTAACAATTTCCACTATGTATATTGAAACATTATGTTGTACACCTTAAATACATACAATTTTTATTTTAAAAAACCCTCCTTGAGCCCGAGTGCCCTTCTCTAGCTACTACAGTTCTCTTTGCCCATTCTTATCCAAATTTCTCCTCTTCATTCTCCTCTCACTCCTTTTTAGTCCATTGCACTCTCTCTGCAGTTACCTATGCAGGCAGGGAAAAGCCTCTCACCAACACATACTCTGACATGCTTCCGGTCCACCTGCCTTTGTTCTTGTTTGCTTTCCACTCGGTAACGTTTCGTACCTTTGATTACATTCTTTTTGCAGCTCGTGCTTTCCTTGCTTTCCATGACCCACCCTAGTCGGGTCTTTCTTTGACTCTCTGGCCATTTCGCTCAGTCTCCTCTGTAAACACCTCTTTCTGAAACATCCCTGTGGTGTTGGTGCTTCTTGCTTAGTCCCCCTTCTTACCCCACACCACTCGGTCTCCCCATGTCACCACACTCACTCCCACAACTTCGACTATTATGCACATGCCACAGACCCTCTATTTCTATGTCTGGCTTTTGACTGGCTTTGTTCTGAGCTATAGACCCATATGTCTAACTCTGTATGACCAAATCTAAACTCCTTGTCTTTTATCCCAAGTCTGTTCTCCTTTTCTTTTTTTTTTAATCCCCCAATTTAGTGACACTGTCATCCATTCTACTGCCTACAGCCAACAGATTATCAAGTCTGGGAGATTCTAAGTATTGTTGTCTTAAATTTTTCCACTTCTCTTTATTCTCACTACAACTGCTACTATTTCTGCTCAGTATTATCTTTCAGATTATCTTTCTCAGAATACCCCAAGCCTCCCAAGTGCTTTTTTTTACTTTGCTGCCCTTAGATCGATCTATTCCCGACACTGCCACCAGAGGGAGTGTTTTACAGTGTAAATCTGGTTATATCAGAAGATTAAATCCCTTCTTTGATGATTCTTTTGAGAATCATTCCGTGGTTCACAAGGTCCTTTGTGATGTAGTCTCTGCTAAATTAGTTCAGGCATCTCTTTACTGATTATCTCATTGCATTTTACTTTCCAGGAATACTAAAACTAATTCATTTCCTTTAATAAAGCATATTCACACTTTTCCAAGACTGTCTAGTATTAAGTGAGAGAATAAATCTTATCTTTCTCCATTGATTAATAAATGCATTACATTTCCTTCTTATGTGGGAAGAATTTACATATTATATCATCTATATGATAAAGTAAAAATCTTAAGCATACGCACTTTAAAAACAACATGTATTCTTTGGAATGTACCTACTTTCAGCACTGTAGGAAGAAAAGGTTAAACAAATAACCAGATAAAACTCAAATAAAGTTGTCTGGTTAGGTTAGTCTGACTTGAAGGTAGGAGGACTGATATAGCACTTATGCTGTCTCTTCCCCATCCTGCCAGATACTGCTAATCAGCCGCGGCACTCTTTTCTGAAGGGCACAGACACAACTTCAAAAACCTCATCACAAGCATGCCAGGAAGCCAATGCCAGTAGGAGTGGCCCTTAAGATCAAACCTCTTTGCTATTTGTGTGCCTGGTTATGGCAAGCAACTTTGCCCTGAGGACTTGAGGGTAGAGAAGCCCACAGAGCGAATGCTTTCTTGAATTTTCTTTCTGTCTCATTTTTTTAAAAATAAGGATATAATAACTTGCTGTAATTTTTTTTTTTTTATCTTGGAATAAACCCAGTTCAGATGTCTTAAATAGGGGATACATACACTTGAGGGTACCTGAAGACTTTCCAGGGGTATTTGGCTGGGACAGCCTTAAATAAATCATTTTGTAGATGCTCAACTTCTATTGTGTCCCTTCCTAAAGCTGGTCTATCTGAGAACCACCTCTGCAGTCAGTTTTTGTCCTTTCCTGCCTCCCTTTTCACAGTGATTGTCTCCTATTTTGTAGAAGAAATATGCATCTCTCACCCATCCTGAATATTATTGTGATGCATTTCTCAGGGTATAAAAATGTTAGGGACACTAAACAGAGGGGTGTCTGAAAATATAAAGCTCCTGAATAAGAGCCCTAGATTTGGTTAAAAAAATATATATACATACATTTATATATAATAAAATAATACATATTTTATATATAATGAAATTATATATACATAATTTATGTATATATGAGCGATGCCTGATTTTATGTAGGTAACAAACTTATAGAAAGGCTCTATGCTCAGCTTGTCTGTTTATATCTATTAGAATTAGAATGAAGAAATAAAATTGGTGTCCTAGAGCATATATAGACTCATTTTTAATTAAAAAATGAAAGTTGGACATTTTATGGCAGAAAGTAAGTCTGATTTGACCAATTGGTTTGATGATGAGGACTGGCTTTTCCAGCAGATATGTTTCATAAACATAGCGGACATGTTGCATAAATTGAATGGGGTAAAATCTATAACTCCAAGTACATTAATATCTTTAAATTTTGTATGTAATGTACAGTGTACTAAAAATTATCTTTGTAACTATTACATTTGAGATAAAAATTTAGATGTCAACTTAAAAATATATGAGGAGGTGTATAATTCTTTGAAATTGTGTCAAAATAAGTTGACAATATTTTATGTACATTATTAAACAAAGCTTCGAGTGTAATATTCTATAAAAATTTAAAAGCAACAAAATTATGCTTTGAAGGATAGAGCTCTTGATCACTTTAAGGGACCATGGAGACCTCTTCAACTTAACAATAAGAAAACTGAGGTGCAGAGAAGTCAACGACTCATCTATACTCTAAGGTCAGAGTAGATCCCATCTATTTCTCCTGATTTGTCAGAACACTGCCCATTATACTCCTTATAAGAGGCCTATAAAATTGGCATTGACAGTCTACGAACTTTGATTACATAAGGGGGCATGAATCTGCTATAGAGTGCATGAATCACACATGCATATAGCTCCACTGTGTCATCAATTTAATCTAATAACTATACAATATTTATAATAAACATTAATTGAGAATTTAATTAATATCAGTTTTTCTTCACTTTCTAACATTGAGAAGGGCTTTTAGCAGTTATTTTTATAGTACAGATATTTTAAAATGCCATCCAGGGAACCATGAATTGATTTTCTTTTTTCTTTCAGTAATTTTCCCTTTGGCAAAGGAAGGCTTTCAAAATGGTTATAAACATTGTTAACTTACTAATTAGCCATCACAATACCTTGTGGAAGAAAGAACGCTAGCCTCGGGAAACAACAGTCCTGGTCCCACTCCCAGATGTACCACTAATTTGCTGTGTGGCCATGGACCTCTTTGTGTGTGTGTGTGTGTGTGTGTGTGTGTGTGTGTGTGTGTAATTGTAAGAGTGTTGAATAGATTTCACCCTGAGGAGCAACTCTGATTGATGATAATTTCCTGGAGTTTTGTATAAAGAATGATTCTAAGGCTACTTCTAGTATCCATGAGAAGGGGTGCTGACTGGTTAAGAATATCTCTTGTGGGTATAGATGGGGAATGTGCATTTATCCATTCATATGATACAAATAATTAATTATGTTGACAGAATTTGGCATTCTGATGCATGGGGTGCATGTGTTTCCTCCTCTTAAAAATGGGGGTTCATTAAAGAAAATAAGACATCAATAACAATCATTCCTTTAACTAGTGTTAGGGTGGTTTCCATTTATGAATTTTAAAAATAATTGCCAAGAACACCTCACTCTTCCCCTAGATTTATAGCTTACAAGAGATCTACTGATGAGAATGAGGAATGCATTTATAAGAGTCTGAGGGAAGGCCAATGAGGCTGTCATCTTGTGGACAATTCTGCTGTAGGTAGAGCCTCTCAGAAAAAGCATCTTGATTGAGTCACCATTTCCTATTGTTTGTACCATTCTCTTGCAGGTCCAGGAATGAGATTTGCTTGGTTGAATCAGAGATTATTGTCTCTTGGTGACAGACTCACTGCTATTAAATTCACATGCTTCTGATGCATAATGACATTATAGTTACTTTATAATGGGTGATAGACCTTCTAAGAATCCCTTACCCCAGATATGCACTTAAGTGCACATACAATAATAACATTCATCAGGTGTTGGGCAGGTGGGAAGCAGAGGAGGGGATGGGTATATACACACCTAATGGGTGTGGTGCGCACCATCTGGGGGATGGACATGCTTGAAGCTCTGACTCAGGTGGGGCAGAGGCAATATATGTAACCTAAACATTTGTACTCCTGTAATGTGCTGAAATACAAATAAATAAATAAACAAACATATATATATGTATACACACACATATATACATATAAGATATCTGAGAAATGAGTTTATTATTGATCATAAAATGAGCATGGAATTATAGTCCTGGAAATAGAATGTGTTGTAGTAACCTTAAAGAGGCTCAGATGGTGTGCTGGGCCCTGGCTTAAGGGGCAGTGTACTGTAATCAGTAGGGGCCTGCATATTTGTGTGGCTGTGTTATAACTAAATCATAATCTTGCGATTCATTAATTTTGGTGTTTGTGGAACTTGGGGGGGATAATATTTTGGGCTAAAAAGGTTAGCAATGTCCAGATCCATCTGGAGATTGTCCTGTGGCTAATGGGTGGGTGCCGTGTGAATTTCCATGAAATCCAACATTAAGAAAAGATAATAAAGGAAATCTTCAAATATGAACCTTCTAAAATGGAGGCAATAGACTTCTATGCTAGCATACTTCCTTCTTTCCTTCTTCTTATGAGATGAGAAATGTGGTGAATGGGAGGCTGAGCTTTAGAGGAGAACTTTGGAAAGTTATTTCACCCGGAACTTGGCAGAAGCAAACCTGCAAGAGCCTACCACATTTTTGAGGGAATTATTTTGCCATGGAAACTACAAGTCTGGCCTATATAAGCTTATGATTGTTTTAAATCACCTTCTACCCTGTGAACTTGTATCTGCAAAAAGCTGAAGTATTTGTCAACATCCACTTCTTGTGGTTATGGTGCCACTATAATGGTGAACAAGAGAAAAACATCCAGAATGCAATGTCTGGGACACAGAAGGTAATTGACAAGGGAGGTTCCTTCTAGTTCCTTCTAGTGAGCCAAACCATGTTTCAACCAAAAGAAATACTGTCCTTCCAGGACAGAGAGTCTTCACAAATCCTACCTGGTAGGATTCATGATGGCTGTGGACCAGTCATTGCTATGTGTATGCCTTCTTGTGTTTTATGAATGGCAGATTTTATTGCAGCTATCTTTTCCTTCCCTACCATTGCAATTTTGTGTGTATGTGTATGTGTGTGTGTGTGTGTATGTGTGTGTGTGTGAAAGAGAGACAGAGAGAGAGAGAACACAGAACACACTTGTGTATCGGTTGTAGGTCACTGGAACGTGAGGAGCTTTGTTTGGACCTGGTAGAAAGGTCTTTGCCTCTCTCAGAGATCCAGGGCTTTGAGTTGGATAAAATTCAGAAGACCTGGGGAGAGTGGAGTGTATTCTCTATGTGCAAAACCCAATATGCGTGAATACTTGGATGACCAGAGGGTTGGACTGTGACAGAGGCTCCTATCTTTCTTCTACTATCCTTTCTACTCTTCTTTTTAGTGGGAAAATCCTCCCATCCAGTAAGGAAAGACATTTCCTCACCTTCTGCAGCTAATTTCTGACCAATAGGATGCAAGCAGAGGGATATGTGTGAAGCCTGGGTCTTCTCCTTCACCATTAATTTGCTTGTCCTGGTAACCCTTTTGTTTTCCTGTCACTCACTGGGGAATAGTGAGGATTGGAGTACCCTTGAGGGCCCTATATAGGGGATGGTGGAGTTGGCTCCACCAGGCCTGGAATATTTACATCTGGACTGATCTGGGAGAGAGTAAGAAACTTCTATTTCATTCAAGACACTATATTTTGGCGTGGCTTTGTCTGAGGTACTTTGTTAGACTAGACCAACTTCTTCCTTCTCATATTACTCAAGTAACACAGGTGTGCTTCTGATAGTACCAACGGAATGGCTTGCTGGGATGTTCCTACTAAACTCTGAGGAAGTATGATAACATATTACCAGTCCCCAGTGGAGAATCTCCCCCGAGTGATGGGGTTGCTTGTGTCTGTATTGAACAGTGTTAGATAAAAAGTGACATGGTTTGTTTTTCTGAATCTGGTTATTATTAGCTTGATTATCTTCATTTCTGTGAGACTTTCATTAAATGTGTTTATGTAACTTATTATATTCTTTTATGGGGCTGGAGGATATTCTGTGCAATCTCATCAAGTATTCATATAATTAGACCAACCCCTGACATTCTTGGAGAACCCCACTGTACCAGGCTGAATTAAAGAATTAGCACAAGATGACCTTTAATGAACAAAAATATGGATTCAGATCCACCAAATAATGAAAGCCGTGGGTATTCTACAATAATAATATCATAACAATGTCAAATATATACTTAATTTATTTCTTTAAATACATTTTAGTTTTATGACACTGAAACTGAAAATAGAACCCAGCTCCCTTGGATACCAATAAGATGTCCCACTGCTACATTTATATTATGAGGGGGGTTAGTAAGGGGGGAAGAGAGAGAGAGATTGAGAGATAGAGAGAGAGAGAGAGAGAGAGAGGGAGAGAGTGGGAGAGAGAGACTGAATCAGGAGAATCATGTCGTAATCTACCATTTTAGTTTAGCCAAGAGTGTATTGATCTAATTTGTAATATGGTTTTAGTGAGGCAAGGATATATCATAGTTATTATAATAACTATTAACTGCTTTGAGGTGTTTTGTATCATACATATAAGGAAACTTGTTTGTTATAAATATGATGCATAGTGGGGTGTGTACATATTTTTATACCCACTAACACACTGATATATTCCCAAGACTGTACTGAGGTAGGCGGTTTTCATGAGTACTGTAATGAATGGATTAATAACATTTGTCAGACTGGATCCAAAAAGATATTATAAAGTTGGCATGTCAAAATATTTTGGGACAGGCCAATAATTATATATGCCCATAAAGGAGATACAACAAAAGAAGAAAGTAAAGATATTTTCTTTAATGTTAAGAAACTTTTCCAGCCTGAGTAACTGATCTCCAAGAGCTTGGATTTAGAATTACAATTAATAAAGGAACTCTGCATATTGGTTTTGAGGCCATGCCATAAAATATTACCATGATCTACTCTTTGTATAGAGAGATCATGCTTGTGTCTGAGTATTAACAGTAAAGAGTGCCCACTGAATTGCCGTTGGCAGTAGTGCTCGGTCCAGCCCCTCTTCTGTGTATCTCTCATAGTCAGTGGCACATATATACAAGACAGCTGGTGGGCACTGAAATGAAACTGACTGGTTTTAGTGCTTGGTTTGAACTTCTAGTGTTACGTTTAGAAATATCAGGCTGTAACCCACTGAGTTAGAATATAAATCCAGATACTAAGTAATTAGTATGTATTTGAATCTGGCACATATTGTTTTTATGTATACAAATCTAGTTAATCTGGGAAATCAAACATAATAGGAATGTATCACTTTGCTTATAGCTTTGCGCTGACATTTTTCAAAGTAATGTGAAGTCACGAAAAATGAACCTTTACTTGAAACATTTTCCTGTGGTAGGCGGCACATATAGTATTTATTCTAATGCCCTGAAATTTAGAAAGTTCAACAGTGAGTAGAAGGGTCTCTTTCATTTTTTTGTCATTGGCATTCAAATATTCTTAGTGCTCCTGTAAAAACAGAGAATTACAACTTCTCTTCCCTACTCTGATTTTTCTCTCTACTTCGTTGTAATTATTGGTGAATCACAGGGCCATGTCTGAGGCATACTGCTGTGGTTTTATAAACAGATATTTTAAATGTCAGTGTTGGGTAGAAGTTCTGCAATATACAATGCTTTTCTTATGTCACATCACTAAACTCAGCTGCAAATAAAGTTTTTAAACATGAAGTTTCTATTATTGTTTATTTGTAGCAGATAATGGTCTTAACAAAATTTTTAGGGTTATATTTCTACAGGATGACTTTCTGAAAAAGGAAACCGTGACAGTTCAAGCTTTCTGCCAAAATGTGTCAGGGTGAGCTAGAAAGAATGCCAGAGATGTTGAACTTGATGTTTTCTCTCCTTTGACAAGTTTGGTGTCAGGGACTGCTTTGGGTTTGATAGTGAGTTTATTTTCTATCCCTGAAATTGATGTTGGTAAAGGGGAGTTACAGTTACGGAGCCATGTGGCTGCCTTTCACTAATTCTATGCTTAGGTTTATGTTCATAGGATGATGGACTTTAAAAATGTAGAGGATCTCGGAGGTAATTAACTCTCTTGCTTTTTAGGTTGTGGAAACTGGTTCCCAGATGTTAAATTGAGCTCCTGCTGCAGACTGCTTATAGTGGTTTACCTCATCCCAGTGGTTAATGAAATATTGGATCGGTGCAGGGGTTGAAATCTGGTCATATTACCTAAGAAGTTAAAGCCCTGTTCTCTCTCCTGGTGGTTGTGTTTACAATTGCTATGTGGCAGGCTCATCTCTACCTGCCGTCTTCCATCTTGTCAAAGTCAAATAAAATATCGAGACAAATCTCTAAATTGAAAACGCTTTATTTGAGAAGCAAGAATTGCAGTTTGGGGTATACACACAGACCAGGGGTCTTTGGTATGTCTGAAGAACAAAGAGAAGGTTGGAGGTTTTATAAAAAGGAGTTGCTCTTTAAGAAAGGTCATTGGCACTAGCAAGGTTTTGGGGAGCTGGCAAGCCATGATGGGTCGGGGACAGTGGTGGGTGGGTAAAACTAGTCTGAGAGTTTCAGCATGCTGTTTCTGTAGCTGTGAGATAAAACTGGTTTCAGGCTACAACAGGCGGTTTCAGTAGCCAGGCTTGCAGAGAATTACATTCTTAGAGCAATGTTATGTGCCCTGAGTGCTTTTCCCCCTGGATTCTCAACTCTGTTTTATTCAGGTATAACAAGAATGACCTGATTCATGTGATCGACTTTCACAATCTCTTCCCTAAGGAGAAGTCTTACAAACAGAGCATTTCCCTTAAGCCTTTGTGTGCCCATGTCCACACCACTGCAGGCTTCAGGACCATCTGCACCGTCATTTTAATTTCTATCTCTCCTTCTTTAGAAGTATGTGAAGAATGAAGATGAGAAGGAAAAGGAAGGGAAGGAAGGCTTTCTCATGACAACTCTCCATCTCAAGGGAACACATCATTTCTCTTCCTTTGTTCCTTCCCATTTGAGTAAAACCTCCCTACACTCCAGCACTGTGGACACTGGCTCATGCTCCCCACTCCACAGACTGGTCTAGCACAGGTCAACAGCTACTCTTTTCTATTGTCAAATGCAATGGATGCTTTTCCAGGCCTTTTTTGACTTGACCTTTCTGCACATTGATGTATTTTGTAACTTCCTCCTTGAAATTTTTACTTCTTTGGCTTCTGTAACGAGACTGACTTTCTCCCCATCTTCCTACTCCTTAGATATTTATGTTCTTACTCTATCTGTATCCTCTTAATACTTTTCCATTGCTCAGAATATTGCAGTGCTTAAGAGTTTAGATTCTGGAGCCAGATCTCATGCACTTGAGCCCTGACTGACCCACTTGGGTCAGTTACTTAATTTTTCAGTGTCTCAGTTTTGTCATCTGAAAAATGGGCTATTTCCACTACTATCTCATAGTGTTATTTCAAAAATTAACTTACTTAATATACATAAAGCATTAAGAATAGTGCCTGTCAAATGGTAAACGTTTTGTAAGTTTTTAGTATTCTTCAGAGAGAGAGAGAGAGAGCAGCCATTCTGTGGTTAAGAATATTTTTTATGTCCGTGGTCCTCTGCTGGAACTCCTGAACAAGCTTTCAAGATCCATGCTTAAGAGACACAGGAAATATAATTCTCATACACATTTCTTCTTCATTTCTAATTTCAAAGTTCTGATACTGAGTTTTGGCTACTTTTGTGGCCAAATAAACTACAGAGTCCCTGGTCTCTGTGTTCGTAATGGCTCACAGGTCTGTATCAACCCGACCCTGGCCACCTGCTCACATTCCCCCATCGGATGTCACGCCAGCCTTATCTGCCCCCCAACCTATGTTTGGGACTTCAAACTCACTGTACTAAATCTAACCTTAAATAAAGGTGATGGGATAAAAATTAACATGGTGTCTACAAACTTTTCCTACCCTTGCAGAAATGAAGAGGACAGGGAGGTGTTTATCACAGTTATCACTAGAAAAAACACTGGGAGTAGAAGACAAATAATGACCCTTCCCAGAGGTCTGGGGGCAGGAGAGTGGTGTTGGTGGTGGCAGCATGAAGACTGTGCTCACTGATGCTTGGACCTCCAGCTACGTGGTAGGAAGGAGGAGTGACATTCTTGTGAACTATTTTTAGCCAGAATAGGTGATACCTAGATGAACAAGAAATGTTCTCCAGAGCGTTTAAAGCAAGGAGTGCTGTGGTGTGTGAGGATATTAGCAGGAGGGGGGTTAATAGAAAGGAGGAATTTTAACAAAAGTTTGCTTTGGTCTACATATACCCCTCACAGTGTTCAGGAACTGCACTTAAAAAACTCGAGTTAATTTTGAAATAACCTTTGACTATTGCACTCTATTTCCTCATTACATTCCTGAGACATGTGGTTCTTAGCTCCACAAAAGCCAGTATCTTCTCAAAGCCTGAGACAATCGTTCATTACCAAACTATACTCTCCTGTTTTAAATCATAGTTGAAGATCTCTCTACTTTGCAATTTAGTTGTCAATAATCCTCCTGCCCCTGAGCCACCCTGCCCTTGAGCATTTATCAAAGACACTCTACCTCCTCTAGGTTCATATTGTGGTATGATTCTTCTCACTGAGGGTAGTAATTCACTTATTTACACAGCCATATACGTTTTTAAAATCCACTTAGAAATTGTAAACTTCTTATGGATAGGGAAAATGTTTGATATATACTTTGCCTCTTTGCACATTTAATTTCATTTATTTTTGAATTTTCCCTAGTGTCTTTAAGACGTGTTTTAAGTATATATTATCTACCTTAAAAAATCCCTTTGTGCAATAAGGATGGAAGATATTCACTCCTTTTTACAGATGGAGAAACTGAGGCTCTATGATGTGAAGTGAGCTGTCCAAGATCCTGTGGCTGGTAAGTGGCAATAATATTCTGTTTTTGGATCTAGTGAGCAGCATTATTCAGCTATGTCATGAGAGGTTAGACCAGGGCTTTGTGGGCTTGTCTTTCCTCATTTGATACTGAAAGGACATAAAAGAAAGAAAAGAAAAAGAAACTCTCAGCACATTACATTTCTGTGAATGAATGGTATCTGGATATTATTTTAGAATCTCTGGAAACAGAACCAGATTTCTGCCTTTTCATTAAGCTTCCAGCGCAGATTACACTGAGCATGAATCATGAGGCAGCTTCTCAGCTTCTCAGCATCTCACAAAGTATCTCAGTGTTTGTGTGTGGAATTATTACACATGATTGAGGGGGCATAAATCATATGAAAATTATGGGGAATTTTAATATTTTAGGTTTCTAAAAAGATAGATATCAAGTTATTGGGTTTTGAGAAAACTTTGATGTATGAAATTGGTGCTGACACTTGAATTATGAAGACTGTGATTGTAATGGGAATTTAAAAAGTAAATTTACAGTTTTAACACAATCTGTAGATTAGCAGTGCAGTATTACAGAAAACTGGCTTTCCAGAAAGGATGTTGCAGTTTTGATGACATTTTCACGATCTGTTGACTTAACTGAACACCTCTGTGCTTAGCCTGAGAATCACAGTGTAATGATGAACTGGGCCAATTAATAATAAGTATATTGGCTGTATCAGTAATAAATATTAGAATCATGTGACACAATGAGGACCTAATTTCACTTGTTAGTGAATGAGTCACCTAGCTCTTAGGCTGCCTTAATGATTTAATTTCAGCAAATAGCACCTACTGCCTTTAAATCTTTTTTTTTTTTTTTCTTTGATGATGTGAAGGTTTACAAGGGTAAATGGCACAAAACTGCTGTCCTCTAGCACCTCACTATTTGGTGAAGGAATAGAACTCATGCAAAATTCATTAAAATAGAAAGCCCGGGCCGGGCGTGGTGGCTCACGCCTGTAATCCTAGCACTCTGGAAGGCTGAGGCGGGTGGATCCCTCAAGGTGAGGAGTTCGAGACCAGCCTGACCAAGAGTGAGACCCCGTCTCTACTAAAAAATAGAAATAAATGATCTGGACGACTAATAAAAAAAAAAATATATATATATATAAAATTAGCCGGGCATGGTGGCGCATGCCTGTAGTCCCAGCTACTTGGGAGGCTGAGGCAGTAGGATCGCCTGAGCCCAGGAGTTTGAGGTTGCTGTGAGCTAGGCTGATGCCACGGCACTCACTCTAGCCCGGGCAACACAGTGAGACTCTGTCTCAAAAAAAAAAAAAAAAAAAAAAAAATAGAAGGCCCTGGCTATTGTGTTAAAATAGCTGTATAGGCAAAGTGAATTTATACCAAGTGTTTATACAGTCTAATCCTTTGTATACATAGTCAATTATTTGGGCAACAATTTCTGTTATGTTCAATTGGAATTTGAGAGTCTTTTTGGGTTTTGGGGACTCCTGGGTGTATGAGACGTGAACCCCGCTCTCATGGTAAGGTGAGAGATGCACACAAAGCACGGTGAGAAGGTCAGTGATGGATGAAAGCCTGTGTGGCTTTGGAGGGGCACAGGGCAAGGAGTGACAAAGTATTTCTGAGCATAAGGGGTACAGTGAGGAGGAAACGAATGGCTTCAGAGAGGAGAAGGTTGTGATGGTGTAAGATGAGGTTACTGGTGGGTGGGGGACAGAAAGATGTTCCGGGGGAGGGAATGGCTTGTGCCTTCTAGGTTATGGGCACTTAAAGGTAATCGATGTCATTTTACATTTAGAGTTTCCTCAGAAGACATATTATTAATTCAACTTCTCGACTTTCTATAATGGCAGAAACAAAATTATTTCGCTTTCATTCCTGTGTAGAAACAGAGTCACATCGGTAATAAAAATTGAAATAGTATTTCGGGTAACACCTAGGTAATTCAAAACTTTGGCGCCACCATTGCTTTTTTTCATTTCTGGTTGCTTTAGCAGTGCTAAAGGTTTTGAGAAATAAGATGTATGAAGTGGGATGGTAAGTCAGAGAATCGATTTTTGTGAATGTTTGGAACTCGCATTTTAGAGTCAAACCTTTATTTGAAACTGCACTCTTTCTTTCTTCTCATTACAATCTTTTATACACTGTAATCTTTTCTGGAACTATTCATTGAATGGAAAAGCAAATCACTATCACACGTTCTTTTCTTCTGAAAAGATATACTCCTTTTATAAAAGAAAAACTAAGACCTGGAAATGAGCTTACGGCATTGTTTCAGCCCAGCCACTTCCCCAGGCAGCAAACAGAGCTTGCTGGGTGGTTGATTCCTCTGTGTTCAGTCCATTGGATTTCCCTCATGACTTGATCATGGTAGATACTTGACAAACATTCAGTCCCTAGAAAGGCAGGGGGAAGGGAATGTCATATGAATCCCGGTTTTTTTTTTTTTTTTTTTTTTAAGGTAGAAACCATGAGACAGAATCCTTGATTTAAAAATCTCATCAATATGAACCTATGTTGGGCAAGTAAAAATCACAGCCATGAAATTCACCTCCTGAAATATTAGTGGTCACAGTGGTTTGACTAGGTACTTATCACGGAAAGTTTTTTCTTGGGAAAGTTATAGATAGCTAGAATAAAGACCATAATACAAACATATCTATTGCTTCAGTTTATGGATTTATTAACACTGTAGTTCTCTTGTAAGTCTAAAACAAGTGTTCCAACAAGACACACCTTGGTGCAAACTCTGTGAGCTTTTGTCCTTAGCCTGGCTCTTGGTGGCTTCTGCAGCATCAGAATGGTAAGATAGGCTTTTATACAGGCCTCGGGCTGGGGATTATTGGTGCCTTGAACCAAACTTGAGTGGAAGGAAGGATGGATTTGAGAGACTGAAGGAGACCTTTGAACTTTTAAGAGTAAAAAGGAAGTTCTTTTTCCCAAGATACTTTTTTAGCCCTCTACACGCTGTCAGTGGTAGATACATTTGTTTAGTCATAGCAACAGAGATTCCACTAATTAGGGATTTCCTTGTGTTAAGAAGCATCCTTTTTAAGATGCAGTTACTTCAGGATGGCAATTGCTAATTCACAAGTTAATGAAAATTTTCTTAATCAGGTTGCTTTTCTCCTTAACTAACACCGAGCTGAGATTGGTCTCTCTGAAGGAAATGGAAGGAGAACTAGGAATTTGGTGGTGCTGGGGGATGAGGGTGAGTGGAGGGTAGAAGCAGGAGAAAAGGTAATTACAAACATGTTATTTCCAATTATTGAAATCCTTCATGCACTTCGGTAGTGGGCTAAAGAGTACAGGCTCCGGAGCCAGGCTACTCTTGCCAGCTGTGTGACTTTGGGCATGTTGCTTCACTCCTGTGAACCTCGATAATAGGAGAAAAGTACTAATACTTTCATCAGAGGGTTTTATTGTTGTTGTTAAATGAGTTAACGAGCATAAAGATTTTAGTACATAGAGAGTGCTCCATAAATGTTAGCTCTTTTGAATAATTTAGAAAATACAAAACAAAATAGGAATTTCTCAAAGTTCCATAGCATGTCTCCAGACCGTCACACCTTACAGTGGCCACTGTTAACATTTTGCCTTATTTCTATCCTGTATGTTTACATACCATATACAGATGAACATAAATTGAAGTCACATTGTCATTACATCTTAGCGTTTTGTTTTTTTTCAGGTAATATTAGCTATGAGCACTCTGGGGAAGTCTTCATGGAAGTGGTGGGCCAGTAAGTGTATGCGCATTTCTACAGTAAGATTTGAAAGGAGTTTGTAGGCTAGGGGTGCGGGATGAACAAAAGCATAAGGCAGGAGCTCAGGAAAAAATGACGACACTCATGTGGAGGTAGAAGGGCTCAGGAGGTAGGCAGGCTGAAGGAGAACTCGAGTCTGATCATGGAGGAGCAAGAGCACTTACTCTTTAGGCACTGATCGTGGGTTCGGTTGGAAGTGGGTTTAGGGAGGCCTGTTACGAGTCAATTGCAATAAGCCAGGACAGAAGGGGTGAAGGACTGAATTCTTCCTATTGGAAAAAATAGGAAGCTGTGAGTATGAGAGGCAGTGTAGAGAAAGGATTGACAAAATGCGCTGACTGATTAGACGAAAAGCTGTTGGAGCAAGAGGAAGGAGACAAAGATGGCTCTGAAAATTCTAGAAATTATGATTGGGAGGGTGCTATGCTATTCATAGAGAAAATAAATAGAGGAAGAGAAGCAGCTTGGTTGCGATAAATTCAAATGAGAAAATAATAATAACAACAACAATATCATCAGTTATCTGTTAAGCATAAAATACAACTCTGGCATTTTACTAAGCATTTTATATACATTATCTCATTTAATCCTCATAACATTATTATTATTGCCTATAAAATTTATACATGAGAAAATGTGGCTTGGAGAAGTTAATTCCTCTTTAAAGTAACATGGCTCATAAAAAAGTATGTTCAGATTTTGAGGTGGTCTTTATCTGCCAATACACTCAATGTCTTAACCACTCAAGGATAATGCCTCCTGTGTTGAGTTTGAGGTGTATGTGGATATTTGTGTCACTATGTCCAGGACAGAGATGGAAATTTGGACCTGGAGCTTAGGAGAGAAATCAGGACAGATTGGAGATTTGGAGGTGATCAACACAAGTAAGATAATTAAAGTACAAATCCATGTGATTACATAGAAAGTATAGACGAGAATATACAAATAGTCTAAAAATGCAACTATAACAAAAACCATTATCTAAGAGGAGAGCAAATGGAAAGGGGGAACTGAAAAAATGGTCAGAATGTCAAGGGAGAATTAGCATTACAATAGTTTTAAAGGTTAACAATGAAGATAATATTCAAGAGCATATGGTCAACAGCATCAGGCTGCCAAGAGGTCTTGTAGGGCGGGAATTAAGAAAATGAATTAAATTAGTAATTAGCAGCCCATTAAAGACCTTTGAGAGAGGACTTTTAGAAGATTAATGAAAAGGGATAAATAGGAATCAGATTATAGGGTTAACAGCACAAGGTTAAGAAGTTCAGAAAATGAGCGTAGCAACTCCTTTAAGGGCTTGATGTCAAGGAAGATGTAACATGGAATGGCAACTTAAAGGGGAATAAAATGGAGGTAAATTTTTTATTTTCCTTTTTTTGGTTTGCTTCTGGTTTATTTTGTCATCTTCTTAGGGATAAGGAAGACTTCTCTCTGATGGGAAGGGACTGTGTGAAGATGAAGGAAAAAAGAAGATAGGGAGTATGGAAACAAATGGAACCCAGGTGGAAGAGGCCATCTTGGAATGGGAGAGATTCCCACCCTCTTCTGAGAAGGAGAGATGGGAAGAAGATGGTGTGTGTGTGTGTGTGTGTGTGGAGGAGAGACATTGACATGGAAGGAACTGAAGGAGAGCAGGTCATTGCTAAGGGTAGTGAAGGTAACCATGGGACCAGAGATAGTCATAGAGTGGAAAATATTGTGAATAATCAAAGAGAGAAAATGGGCTGAAACCAGGAATGAAAAAAAAAAGATATTCAAGAGCTTTGAGGCTTACCTTATTTAATGAGAGAAGCATATATACCAACTTCAAGCCAGATTTAAAATTAGACCAATGTGCTATACAAATGATTTAGTTATATTAACCTAATAGTTGTTGAAGACATTTTCTTTTATTGCAGCAGCAAGGGAAAATATAAATCTTCATATAAGTTATGTGTTAATTAAGGTCTCCATTAAATCTTGCTTGGATGAGGGGTACAGAAAGAACAGTGGTTTCTATGTCTAATTCAGGAAGTGGTGATAAAGATTCCTTCCATTTGTACAGTGCTTTATTGTTTAGAAAATGTTATCTCATATTACCTCATATGCTAAACGGACTGGAAGGGAGGAAAAACTTGAATGTAAATCAAACCAGAAAAATATTTCCAGAGAAGGGAAAGTCTCTCATGCTGAGTAACTGACATTTCCAGAAAAGGTGTATAGTAAGAGCATTAATACTCATGGGCAGCTCAGAGTTCTAAGTCCTTGTTAAAGAAGTCTGATCCAGGTTAGCACATGTTCTTGGGATTTGATATTTTTTTGGTAGAAATAATATATATTTTTTTCTCTTTAGATTTATATCAGCTGCCCAGAATGCTCTGAGCTTCTTGAAGTTTCAGTTAGGGCTTTTACATAGTATAGCAGTAAATGGCTTTGAGCTCTTTTCCAGGAATGGTGATGAGTTTTTGCAGATAAAGCCAAATTTCTGTGTAAGCATTTTGAAACATCCAGTTGACAATTAGGCTATTGGTCCCTAGGACAAATCAGAATCACTAGTCATGGGGTTCTGAAGGTTTGGCTTTGACTTTGACACAATTATCAAAAACTGAGTTAATAGCACTCTGGAGGGGTCTTTAGGGTCTTATACACTACTTTCTAATGCTACTATTTTGCATTTGAAACTTGGGAATGGGGCTTGTTGAATTTTCCATATTTACAAGGGTTGTTTATAAAAATCACTTTATGTTTTATATCCTTTACAGTTTTATATACTCCATTTGCACCTCATAAGTCCCTATGAAGTGTGTAGGTCAGGAAAATAACCCTGTAGTGAGAATGATTTGCCCATTGAAAAATATTTGCCATTGAAAAATCTTACCAAAGATGCTAAGAATAGGTCATTCAAATGCTAAATGCTATTAAAGAAACTAATAACCGAGAGAATTTACAGCTAGTCAGCATGGAGCCAGGATTTGAACTCTCATTCTCTGATATCTGCTTCTAACCTGACATTTTGATGCATATTTATCGTGGAACTTGATGCTAGAGTAATAATGGAAGTGATTTTATTTATATTAGATAGAATAAATACAATTCCCATTTTTGTATGTCTAAAATGGTTGAATATTGGCAATATTGTGTAGCTCTAACATAGGTAGCCAAGTACTGTGGGGAAATAGTATAGATTTTGGAGCTGGACTAGCCTAGACTAGAATCCCAGTTCTGTCCCATGTCAGAATTGAATTACCTCTATAAAATCATTTAACCTCCTAAACCTTTGTTTCCTTATCTTCAGAAAAGGTCAACAGGGGTATCTACTTTAAAGGTCCTTATGAAGAACACATAGTACAATGTCTGCAAAAACGCTATCTCAGTCAACGATGCTTAGTAAGTTATAAACGGGTCGCCGCAAATATTATTGTCAGTAAGGGATTAACAAATACAAAATTGGAAAATAAAATAATCATTTTTATTGGCTTATTGTTTGTTTAACATTGTATTTTTAGATGAAAAATAGTTTGTCATTCTTCTTTTTTAGTATTGATGTGCTATCTTTTAATTCATCGATTATTTGGATATGTGTGGGAAGAGAGGGGCAATATTGATAATTTCAATTTCCTTTATTTTACGTATATATTCTTATTTTTTTTATAATAAACAGGAAGTGCTTTTATAGTGGATATGAAGTTATAAAATAAAAATTGGTTCAAGCACTAAAAGATAAAATATTAAGAATACGAAAAAGGAACAACTTCCTAAAAACATCAGTAGTCTTTGGGTGAACAGAAGTGTCTGATGTTCAAAGCTAAAATCCATGTACTTCTTCCTTCTGCTCATGCATTTATTCATTCAACAAATAATATTTAAGTGCCCACCATGTTTTAGGAACTGCGAGGAGATAAAACAATGGAATTCTTAATTCACAACTGGTTATTGATGATTTCTCTTTTCATCAGAGTGTGTAAATACTAAGAAGATGCCCCCATCTTGGATAGCCAGATGCATAAACTCTATGTGCACATGTGAGCTCACTAAAACAGAATAGGAAATAGAAATTCTGCTTCAGGAAAATAATAGATTATGTCTATAATATATTTAATGGCAACTGGAAGACTAATTTATAAGGTGATCGGTAATATATTTGCCATTGAAAAATCTTAGCAAAGATGCTAAGAATAGGCATTAACTGTCATTCAAACATTAAATGCTATTAAAGAAACTAATAATCGAGAGAATTCACACAAGGAAAAATACAATTATAGGTTTTTATGAAAAAAATACGTACTGTGGGATAGAGAAACTCGTAACTGAAATTTAAGAAATCCTTGAAATGATCAGAAGCCATTGCCTTGTTCTGGGTTCTTCACTGTGCTTGGCACAGGGCCAAATAATATGTTTTTTACTTTCCCATGCTGTAGGTCAAAGCAAAGACATTTTCTGGTTCAATGTATTAAGTTTTAGTTAAACGACATTGGTAATTTTTGATTCGTTTTTATATGCAATTAGAAAAAAATAGATATTTTTGGATGGTGCCTGAAACAAAACAGACAGCTGAATTTGAATCCTGTTTTTGCCCTGTTTTGTTGTGTAATCTTAGGTAGGTTACTGAACAATTCTGAGGTTCAGTTTGCTCATCTATTAATTGGACTTAATGGTTTCTAAGTCACAGGACTGTTGTGAGGATTAGGTATGGTGAGATAAGGAATGTGTCTAAAACACTATCTAGAACATTTAAGAGACTTGAAAATGTTATCCCTTTCATTCAAAAAATATTTGATGAATGGAATGTGTGGTTTTCAAAAATTTGCTACAATTTTAATTCTATTTTTAATTATTTCTTAGAATAATTCTCTTTCTCCTTGGAAATGTATGGCCAAGTTTATGTAAAAATCAAATGGGTAATATGGTTTAATTCCTTAACTTTATTTTTTTTTCAGCTGGCATTTTAGGAAAATGTCTGTTTTTAGAAAGAGAGGTATTCCTGGATGTTTGCAAACATTTCCACATGAAACGGTGAGATATCAGTGCCAACTGATCTTTTATTCAACAAATATTTGAGCACCTGCTGTGCTCCAGGGACGATACTGGAACTGTGTCCATAGTAGCAAATGAGACAGACATGGTCCCTGCTCTCATGAAGTATGAGGAGTGCTGTAAGGTAAAAAGACAGGATCCTGTGATAGAGAATGATAAGAAAGTACAACTCTGGATTGTGTGGACAGGGAGCTCCTCCAGGAGGAGAAGGCATGCCAGGTAAGACTGAAGGATGAGAAAGAACTAGCCATGAGAGAGTCATGAAGAATAGCAAACCAAATGCCCTGAGGTCAGAAAGGTGGGTGCAAGGAAATGATAAGGTCAGTGTAGATGCAGCACAGGAAGCTTGAAAAGAGTGGTATGAAATATCAAAGGACTGGCCACAGACCTGTTCATGTCGGGTTTTGTAGATTATGGCAAGGAGTATGGCTTTTACTTTTAGAGCATGGGGAAGCCATCGACATGAAGTCAAAATTGTAAAAGATCCTGTGATGTGATGTGATTTAGAGATGATGTGAGTTAAGGATGATCATGGCTTGGACTAGATTGGTAGGATGAGATGAACAGAGAAACAAATAGATTAGTCATCCGATGTTTTTTGTTTTTTAGCATGGAATGGATGTGGGAGATAAAGCAGATAGATGAATCTAGAATGATTTGCAGGTTTCTGGCTTAAATAATTGAATTGAATTTTGAATACCATTCACTAAAATGGGGAAAAGTGAAGGAGGAGTAGGATGATTTTTTTTTGTTTTTGGTGTGGGGAAATTTAAAGTTCTGTTTTGACAAGTTAAGTTTGAGATACCTGTGAGATATTCAAGTAGAGATACCAAGTAGGCAGCTAGATCAGACCACATCATGCACTTGCTCAAACCCTCTAGCGGCTTCTCGTTCTCGTTAAAATAAAATCTAAAGTTGTTGTAATGGCTGAAAAGTCTTGTTTTGTCCTCTCCTAACTTCTCAAATTCCATATGCCTCCTTTCCTCCCCTCATTCACTCTGCTCCAGGCACATTTGTCTTCTTATTGGTTGTGGAAACTCACCATGCCATTCATATCTCAGAGTTTTGTACTCATTGTTCCTTATGCCTGGACAACCTCTTCCCATGGATCTTTGCTTGGTTCTTATTTCTACTTCATGCAGGTCTCTAATCAGATTTCACCTCCTCAGAGATCCTCCCTGATCACTCTACCTAGAATGGCTTCCACCTTCAACTTCAACACTCTCCCTGTTTCCTGCTTTACTTTTCTCCCTGGCAATGATCGCTAACATACATGAATATTTTATTTGTTTATTTTATTTATGACCTTTTTCCACACTGGAAAATAAGCTCCCTGGGACCAGGAACTTTGTCAAGTTCACCACCATATCTTCGGTACCCAGGATAATACCTGGTACATCGTGGACACCCAATAATTTATTAAACATTTACTGAATCAATGGCTATGTGAGGCAAAGTGCATAGGAATGGTCAAGACTAGAATATGCATTTGGGAGCTGTTACCATATAGATGGTGTGTCAAGCTCCAGGAATACCTGAGGTAACCCAAGAGAGAGTATGGATTGTGAAAAGAAGTGATTCAAAACTTATTGCTGAAGAACTCCCAACATTTAGAGGTTGGATTGAGGAGGTGAAGAGGGGCTACAGCCAATGGAGACCAAAGGGTGACAATCAGAGAAGACTGGGAGATCTGGGAAGAAACCAGAAGAGCACAGAAGTATGATTCCAAAAAGAGAGTGCTATAGGATGGCAAAAGCTATCCCTTCTCATTTGGTCTTTTCTTCGACAACGTTATTTTTCAGCTATCACATTATTACTCAAAGTTAATTTCTCTGCATAACTAAAATCTAGTCATATTAGGGCTATTCATTATACATGGATATAAAGTTCTAAAATAATGAATCTGATATTGTATATCATAACTACAATTCTTTCATCAACCTCTTTTCCCATTATTATTTATTGAGATACTGTTTATCAAATATTTAGAAATATCTTCATCCTTAAATTACTCCATAAGATTATTTTTGGTCTTAGTCTGTTCTTTTGTCATTGCATAGGTATTATCACATAGTTGTAATAAAAAACTGGATTGAGGGGAGAGTGGGGGATAAGAGAAATCCAAGTAGCACCAGAATAGTTCATTTAACTCTTGGAGACAGGCTGTGAAAGGAAATGTTGTTGTCATTGATCGCTTACTAATATATACAAGTATCCTGAAAGTAGCAAATACTGTACAGCAAGATCATAAAGGTTGCTTGTAAAAGAATGGGTTGCATATTAATATTTGATCTAATCAACTAATATGGATTTAATGAATCAACTTTTCAGGCTGTCACTTAAGTCTAAATTTGATTTGATTTTCCTAAACATCAGAAAATTAATTTTATTAATACTTCATTGTTGGTGTTGCCAAATAATTTCCTTGGTTTTGAACTACTTCAAGCAGGTCTTAAAAAATAGAGCCAAACACACATTTTCATAGTTGATTTTATCTGTCTTCTAATATCCTGACCTATTTCATAATTTAGAAATGTATTTGAAGTTACCTTGGTCACCAGTAAATGCATATTATTTGCTTCTCTTAGAAGAAACTGTTCTTTCAATTTAGGTCCCATGTAGTGTTTCAACATTGTTTTCTTGGCCATAAAGCAAATACCGTATTCTCAGTCATTATGGAAATCATATACAATTACAGATTTTTCTTGAAGTTATTTCTTCCTGGTCCATGCAGGTGTTTATACTGCATATGAAATAGTTTAAATAAGACTTTAAAATCAATTTATATTAGCTTTAAGATATCAGCACAATATTCTCTTATAATTATTGTTTCTGATGCAGGTAGGACAAAGTGTTTTGAATTTGTACCTTCATGTAATTTTAGTATGGAAATGTAAGGAATAAAGACTTAAAAACCTTGGGTCTTACCACCATACGTGGAAACTATTTTCTCTTTGTCTCTCTCCCCCCTCCCTTTCCCTCTCCCTCTCTTCTTCATCGTTTTTCTTTTGTTTCACAAAGATTTAAAGTGGCGTACAAAGATATGAGAAAATAACAAGTTAAAATAAATATAAGACTAGTATGACATGTGAGACAAAGGAAAAAAATAAAGGGCAGGAAAGTGAAACAAAATGAGGAATGAGATTAAATTCTCAAATTGTGGGCACAAAATTCTAAGGGCTTATTAGAGGTAGGTGGTAGATGTGAAACTAAGGCTTTTAACTGGCAATGTGAGGACAGAAACACAGTAAGTTTTTTCGTAAGGAAAAATAAGCCAGTAACGTAGGAAAATTACCATTATTCCTGACAGTGAGAACAGAAAGATTTTTCTACCCTTGGTCCTTGCAGTGTAATGAACAAAGTTCTCAATAAATCATCAACGATTAACACAGAAATAATTCTCATATGGCCTTATGGCATTAAGCCAAAGTACAACTCAGTAAGAGCAATTTGGATTCCATGGGGGTGGGGAAGTGAGAACAGTACTTATAATGCGGTCAAGGTGAAATGCTCCCTAATGAGCTACTCTCGTTCAGATTATATAATGTTTAGGTGAATGGTAGGTTTTATATCTTTTACAGAGTCATTTTTAAACTACAGATTGCATCTGTTATTGGGTAAAATTATTTCAGTGGGTTGCAACCAACTTTTAAAAAAGGAAAAAAATAATTACAATGAACAAGAATAGTATGAAGTAGAAAAATAAGTGTTTCAAGAAATGCTTCAATATTTATTTCCGTTGTATGTGTAGCAGATCATGATGCTGCCCACACAATGGAAAAATGTATTTCCTAGTGGGTCTTTTTAAAGGGTTTGGGAAACTCTGTATTGAGACAATTCTCACAGACTATCTTCCTTGCCTGATTTTGGGAAAGGTATAGCTTGGCAGTAACTGAGATTGTATCTCTTGGCAAGCAACTTAAGACCTACAGTTCTGAATTCAGTTATCAGCTAGGGCTGGGTGTGGGGTCCAGAGAGTGGGGAATGGAGTGAGAAATATTGAAAGACATTGGAGAAATGGAGAATACTAACAAGTCCTCCATCTTGCTACATGATGGTGACAGACAGTAGGCACCAGGGGACCAGGAGTTTCTCTGGAAATGAGGAAAACCTGTATAACTAAATGCAGAGGTTAGTATGGAACCTCTGCTCTAACCCAGTTAAAAATTGAAAGTCATCCATCCAAAATAGTAATTTTGATCCTATCTCAGGTGATAAGTATATGGCAGGTCCAGTGGTAAGTAATAAGGTAACTACATAATTATGCTAAAATCTTAACGTATACAACCAAGAGATTAAGCCAGAAAAGAGTACTTTTTCTTTCCACAAGGTAAGTCTCCCTGATGCTAAAGACTATTTTGACTCTTGAGAATTTGATTCGATTTCATAAACCACAATTAGAAAATTCAATCTCTTTAACTCTCACAAGCTTCAAAAGTAATTGTGTGTTGAAGTGCCACAATTAGTAATGCCTTAGAAAATATGACTTCGTACATGGTAATTTGGATTCCATTCTCCTCATAATTAAACCCAAGAGAAGTCACATAAGGGAAGGCCGTAACAAAGCATGTCTTGTAAAGTCTTCCACTTAAAAAAAATATATGTATATATATATATATATATACTTGGTTATTGTGAATCATCTTTTCCTCTGATCTTGCCTTATCCACCATTTGTAAGCTCCCTGAAGCCAGTAATAATGTTCTGTACTTCCTAAAAGAAAGTGAGTTTATTCAGGCATAATTTATGTGCAGTAGAGTTCACCCTTGTTGTGTGTACAGTTCTAATGAGCTTTGATGACTGTATGCTGTATTTTGTAACTACCACTGAGATCAAGGTATAGAACTTTGCCATCACACCAAAGGTTCTATGTGGCCCCTTGTAGTTATTTTTCTTCCCTGGCTCCCAGCCCTTGACAACCACTGATCTGTTTTGGTTCGGTATTGTCCCTTTCTAAATGTCATTTAAATTGAATCATACTATTTGTAGCATTTCGAGTCTTTCTTTGAGAGTCATCCATATTGTTGCATGTATCAGTAATTCATACCTTTTTAATGCTAAGTTGTAATCCATTACATACAGCTTATTTATCCATTTACCAGTTGATGGGCATCTGAATTTTTCTAGTTTTCAGTTGTAATATTAATAACTAAAGCTGATATACACATTTACATACAGTTTTTTTGCATGTGGAAATATGCCTTCATTTCTCTTGGTTAAATATGTAGGAAGAGGATTGCTGGATCATATGGTAAATGCTATTAACTTCAGTGATTTTTGCCAAGGAGCAATGGTGAAATGAAAGAAATTAAGTACATGTGAGTGAAAAAATCACCTATCAGCCATTAATCTCAATGAAATTATTACCAAAAAACAGAGAAAAATTGACTGAATTTTCCTTTTACCTCCATACCCTTGTTCACTATGAATTAGATGCTAATAAATGGTGAAATTATCCAAAGGTAGCAGAAAACAAATCAGAGAAGCAATTAAATATCTGCCAAGTCAGAAAATAAGTGTCTCGAAAAGTATAGATTGGCTATTAGCTTAAAAATCAAACATAGTTCTTTTACCATCTTCATATTTAGAAATAGAAAATTAGAAATGTTTTTAAAGATGCTCGCTTTCAGATAAAGGAGTTGATTTTACATGCAAGTAACATAAAAATGACCTAGATTATTTCTTTTCAAAATGTAAATTTAAAAAACCAGGTTTGCATTTATTGTACTAAGTTTTAGCCACTGAATAGAGACAAGTCAGCGAATACTGTCAAACTGAAATGCTGCTTAATCTTTAAGTGTTTCAATGTATTGACATAAATAAGAAACTCACCACAATAAGAAATTTATATTTTAATCAAAGACAATTTTGAATGTGTCTTTCCTTTTGATTTTTTATCTGTAATATCTCAATTATTTTGACTAAAGCTCAAAAGTCCATCAATAGTAAAAGGCTGAGTTTTTTTTTTTTTGTCTTAAGTGTTTAGATGAATTCCTCCAACTGAATCAATTGTCAGAAGCCATTTTGATGAAGTGTTGTTCACTGTAGAAATTAGAATTCATAAATGCAAAGTTATGTGAATGATAATTAGTTCTATTATCCTTTAACAATCAAGGTGTTATGGGATTTACTCATACAGAAAGCTCTCCTAGGATTTCTTTTTGGGGGGTTAAAATATTTTTCCTTTTATTATGGAAAAGAATCTGCATATTAAAGTGAGCAACCAAAGAAATATGTGTATACAGACATACATATATAGAAACACATGCCAATTCCATTTTAGTTCCTTTTTGTTGTCTTTCCTTACTTTTTATTAATTTAAAAATATTAAGGGGGTACGAATGTTTTAGATTATATGGATCATTATTGTAATACGTGAGTCCTGAGTATAAGTGTGCCCATCACCCAAATATTATTCATAGTACCCATAAGTTTGGTTTATTCCCCTCCACTCCTTTCCCCTCTCCACTGGTTGCTTTCCACTGAGTTATATCTTCCTCTGTGCACATGTGTGCTCATGAGTTAGTTCCCATTTAATAGTGATGTTTGTTTTTCCATTCTTGAGATACTTTACTTAGGAGAATGGTCTCCCATTCCATCAAGATTGTTGTAAAAGGTATTAATTTATCTTTTTTTATGGCTGAGTAGTATTCCATGGCATACATATACCACATTTTATTAATCCACTCATGAATTGATGGGCACTAGAGTTGATTCCACATCTTTGCAATTGTGAACTGTGCTGCAGTAAACATTCGTGTGCGGGTGTCTTTTTGATAAAATGACTTCTTTTCCTTTGGGTAAATACCCAGTAGTGGGATTGCTGGATTAACTGATAGGTCTACTTTCAGTTCTTTGAGGAATATCCATACTGTTTTCCACAGAGGTTGTACTAATTTGAAGTCCCACAAACAGCGTATAAGTGTTCCTTTCTCTTTGCATCCACGCCAGCATCTATTGCTTTTGGACTTTTTAATAAACACCATTCTAATGGGGGTAACGTGATATCTCATTGTGGTCTTAATTTGCTTTTCCCCGATGAGTAGTGACATTGAGCATTTGTTCAAATATTTATTGGCCATTTGTCTTTCTTCTTTTGAGAAGCTCCTGTTCATGTCTTTTGCCTACTTTTGAAAAGGATTGTTTGTTTTTTCCTTGCTGATTTGCTTGAATTCTTTGTAAGTTCTTGTTCTTAACCCTTTATTGGATGTATAGCATGGGAATATTTTCTCCCATTCTGTAGGTTGTTTATTTGCTGTTGATTGTTCCCTTAGCTGTGCAGAAGGTTTTTAGTTTAATCAATCCAATTTATTTATTTTTGTTGTTGCTGCCATTGACATTGGGGTCCTAGTCATAAATTCTTTGTCTAGGCTGATAGCTAGAAGAGTTTTTCCTACATTTCCTCTACAATTCTTTTGGTTTCATGCCTTTGATCTAAGTCTTTTATCCATCTTGAATTAATTTTTGTGACTGGTGAGAGGTAGGGGTCCTGTTTCATTCTTCTCCGTGTGGCTATCCAATTTTCCCAGCACCATTTATTGAATAGTGCTTCTTTGCTCTAGTATATGTTGTCGTCTGCTTTGTTGAAGATCGGTTGGTTGTAGGTAGATGGTTTTGTATTGGAGTTCTTTGTTCTGTTCCATTGGTCTGTGTTTCTATTTTTTATACCAATATAATGCTGTTTCAGTTACAGTAAACTTGTAAAATAGTTTGAAATCTGGTAATGGTGAAATCTCCAGATATGTTCCTGTTGCTTAAGATTGCTTTGGCTATTCAGGCTCTTTTTTGGTTCCAAACGAACTGTGGAATTACTTTTTCTAGATCTGTGAAGTGTGACTTTGGTAACTTGATGGGGATTGGATTGAATTTGTAAATCACTTTGGGTGGTATGGATTTTTTTAACAATGTTGATTTTACCTGTTCATGAGGATGATATGTATTTCCATGTTTTTGCATTCTCTGTGATTTTTTTTCTCAGAGTTTTGTAGTTCTCCTTGTAGAGATCTTTCACCTCCTTGGTTAAGTATATTCCTAGGTATTTTATTTTCTTTGCAGCTGTTGTGAATGGTATTGAGCCTTTGATTTGACTCGTGGCTTGATTGTTATTGGCATATAGAAATGCTAGCAATTTATGTATGTTGATTTTGTATCCTGAGACTTTGCTGAATTTATTTATCAGTTCCAGGAGACTCTTGGAGGAATCTTTCAAATTTTCTAGATACAAGATCACATCATCAGCAAAGAGTGATAGTTTGCCCTCCTCTTTCTTGATTTAGATACCCTTAATATTCTTTCCTTGCCTGATTGCCCTGGCTACGACTTCCAGTACTATGTTGAATAGGAGTGGTGGCAGTGGGCATCCTTTTCTTATTCCAGTTCTTAGGTGGAATGCTTTCAACTTTTCCCCATTTAGTGTGATGTTGGCTTGGGTTTGTCATATATGGCTTTTATAATTCTGAGATATGCTCCTTCTATGCCTAGTTTTATCATGAAAGGGTGCTGGATTTTGTTGCATGCTTTTTCTGCATCTATTGAGGTGACTATATGGTCTTTGTTTTTGCTTTTATTTATGTGGTGAATCACATTTATTGAGTTATATATGTCAAACCATCCTTGCATCTCTGGAATGAAGCCCACTTGGTCATGGTGGGTTATTTTTTGATGTGCTGTTGAATTCGGTTTGCAAGTATTTTACTGAGGATTCTTGCATCTATATTCATAAGGGATATTGGTCTGTAGTTTTCTTTTTTATTGTGTCCTTTCCTGGCTTTGGTATCAAGGTGATACTGGCTTTATAGAATGAGTTGGGGAGGAAATCCTCCTTCTCAATATTATGGAATAATTTCTATATTATGAGTACCAGGTCTTCTCTGTAGGTCTGATAGAATTTGGCTGTGAATCCAACTGGTCCAGGGCTTTTTTTGTTGGGAGGTTTTTTTATTACTGATTTGATCTCATTGTTTGGTATTGATCTGTTCAGGAGTTCTATTTCTTTCTTGCTGAGTCCAGGGAGGTTGTGTCTTTCTAGGAACTTGTCCATTTCCTCTATTTTCTCAAGTTTATGCATGTAGAGATTTAGGTAGTATTCATGGATGATGTTTTGTATTTCTGTGTTATCAGTTGTAATATCACCTTTTTCATTGCTGATTAGGCTTATTTGGGTTCTTTCTCTTCTGTTCTTGATCAAGACAGCAAGAGGTCTGTTGGTTTTATCTTTTCAAGGAATCAACTTTTTGTTTCATTAATCCTTTGTGTTGTTTTTTGTTTTCCAATTCATTTAGTTTTACTCTGACCTTTGTTATTTCTTTGCTTCTGCTGGCTTTGGGTTTGGTTTTCTCTTTTCTTTCTAGTTCCTTGAGGTGTCACATTAGGTTGTTAATTTGTGATCTTTCTGTGTTTTTGATGTAGGCATTTAAGGTTATGAATTTTCCCCTGATGTGGGTGGAGGAGCAAGGCAGAGCACGGTTAGGTTGTATGACCATGGAAGGGTTTGCAAAGCCGGGGCAGGACATTCTTTCCCAGCTGTTAGGGGGAGCTGCTAGAAGGAAAGTCAAGGCAAATTCTCCAGTCTGGGAGGGATGCTCATGGGGGAAGGGCATGAATACTTGGTTGCTATGGCACCCCAGGCTGGGATTTTCCCTTCCAGATCACCGTGTCTCGGACCCCTGTGGTATTCTCCTGTCAGTTCTGTCCATGTGATCTTGTTGTTTTCCCTTCAGAGGTAGAAAAGTATCAACAAAAACTTTCTTTCCCCTTGAGAAAAACATAATTTAAAAGGATATACTGTGTCAAATAAAAGAAAGGTAAAGATAAATAGAGAGAGAAAGAGACAGAAACTCCCGCAAACAGTAACATTCCTGTTGCATTCATGTTAATATAATTTATTCTGCTGTTTAGAGAGGCACTGAATTTTTTTTTTTTTTTGAGACAAAGTCTCACTCTCTTGCCTGGGGTGAGTGCCGTGGCATCAGCCTAGCTCAGAGCAACCTCAAACTCCCGAGCTCAAGCAATCCTACTGTCTCAGCCTCCCGAGTAGCTGGGACTACAGGCATGTGCCACCATGCCCGGCTAATTTTTTCTATACATATTTTTAGCTGCCCAATTAATTTCTTTCTATTTTTGGTAGAGACGGGGTCTCGCTCTTGCTCAGGCTGGTCTGGAACTCTTGAGCTCAGGACGATCCGCCCACCTCGGCCTCCCAGAGTGCTAGGATTACAGGCGTGAGCCACTGCACCCAGCCTGAATAATTTTTTTGTTTCATCATTTTTTAATACTCTTTTATACTTAGAATTCATCTTTGCTCCTAATTCCTTTTTAAAGCAAGGCATGAAGTGCTCTGTCTTTGACCCAGCTTCATAAACTAGTAGATCAAAATTTTAATCAAGAGCTGATGGTTTAGAGACTGAAACAACTAGACTGATGTGGAAGGTTGTTCGCTCGGTCACCTGAGATTGCATCACATTTCAGGATCACACTAAAATTCAAAGAAATACTAATACATTGTCAGAGTCAGGTTAAAAATGCTGAATTTTGACCCCATCTTAGTCTGCACACCTACTGAATCAGAATCTGCATTTTACCGAGATCCCAGATGATTCATTTGTACATTAAAGTTGGAGAAGCATAGCACCTCCCACACTTTAAGGTACATAAGAATCACCTGAACATCTGTTAACATGCAGATTCTGCTTTAGTAGGTCTAAGATGGAGCCTGAGATGCTGCACGTCTGACAAGCTCTCAGGTGATGCTGATGCTGTAGGGTGCTGGACCACACTTTGAGCAATCAGGACTAAAGAAGAGCTCCAATCTCAAAGGTCTATATCTCTGTTCTGGTGCCAGTACCATGCTGTTTTGGTTACTATAGACTTGTAGTAAAGTTTGAAGTCTGGCAGATTGATGCCTCTCAATTTGTTCTTTTTGCTTAAGATTGCTTTGGCAATATGAGGTCTTCTCTGGTTCCATATGAAGCATAGAATTGTTTTTTCTAAATCTGTATAGAATGATGGTGTATTTTGATAGGGATTGCATTAATTTTGTAGATCACTTTAGGGAGAATGGACATTTTAACAATATTGATTCTACCAATCCATGAGCATGGTAGGGATTTCCATCTGTGCACATCATCTACAATTTCTTTTCTCAGTGTTTCATAGTTTTCCATATATATATATATATATATATATATATATATATATATATATATCTCACCTCCTTCGTTAAATATATTCCTAAATATTTAATTTTCTTTGATGCTATTGTGGCAGGTGTTGCATCTTTGATTTGATTTTTTGCTTGACTATTATTGGCATATATGAATGCCACCAATTTGTGTGCATTAATTTTGTATCCTGAGACTTTACTGAATTCATTTCTCAATTCCAGGAGTTTCTTGGTTGAATCCTTGGGATTTTCTAGATTTAATAGCATATCATCATCAAAGAGTGACAGTTTGACCTCTTCTGCCCCCATTCAGATGCTCTTAATTCCCCTCTCTTGTCTGACGGAGATCCCAGATATAAAACCATCCTCATAGTGTCATAGGACAGAGATCCCAGATAAAAAACCATCCTCACAGTGTCATCTAATCTTCAACAAAGCAGGCGAAAGTGTACATGGGGGAAAAGAATCTCTGTTCAATAAGCGATGCTGGGAAAACTGGATATCCACATACAGAAGACTGAAACTGGATCGCCACCTCTCACCTCTCACAAAAATCAACTCATCATGGATAACAGATTTAAACCCAAGGTGTGAAACCTTAAGAATTCTGGAAGAAAATGTTGGGAAGACTCTTTTAGACATCAGCCTAAGTAAAGAATTTATGAAGAAGACCCCAAAGCAATCAGAGCAGCAACAAAGATAAACAAATGGTACCTGATCAAATTAAAAAGCTTCTGCACAGCCAAGGAAACTATCATTAGAGTGAACAGACAACCTGTAGGATGGGAGAAACTATTTGCTTTCTACACATCTGATAAAGGGCTGATAACAAGAATCTATATAAAACTTAAGAAAATCAACAAGAAAAAATCAAACAACCCCATCAATAAATGGGCAAAGGACATGAACAGAAACTTTCAAAAGAAGAGACTAATGTCCAACAAACATATAAAAAAGTGCTCAACATGTCTAATCATTAGGGAAATACAAATCAAAACTATAATTAGATATTACCTAACTACAGTGAGAATGGCCTCTATCAAAAAGTCCCCAAATAAACTTTCCTCTCATGACTGCTTTAGCTGTGTCCCACAGATTTTGATAACTTGTGTCTCCTTTGTCATTTAGTTCAAAGAATCTTTTCATTTCCTCATTTATGAAATAATCATTCAGCAGAAGGTTGTTTAGTTTCCACGACTTTGTGTAGAGATGAGACTTTCTTTTGGGGTTGATTTCTAATTTTTTTCCATTGTGATCTGAGAAGATGCATGGTATAACTTCTATTTTTTAAAATTTTTTGAGACATGCTTTGTGACCTAGGATATGGTCAATCTTAGAGAATGCTCCATGAGCTGATGAGAAGAATGTATATTCAGTGGTTTGGGGGTAGAATGTTCTGTAAATGTCAGTCAGGCCGATTTGTGCTAGAGTTCTGTTTAAGTCCATTATTTCTTTGTTAATTTTCTGTTTGGAGGATCTATCCTGTGCTGTGAGAGGGGTGCTGAAGTCTCCAGCTATTGTGGTGTTGCTGTTTTTCATTTTGTTTAGATCAAGTAGAGTTTGCTTTATGAATCTGGGTGCACCTAAGTTGGATGCATACATATTTAGAATTGTTATGTCTTCTTGTTGAACTGTACCCTTTACCATTATGTAGTAACCCTCTTTGTCTTTTATTACTTTTGTTGATTTAATGACTAAGTTATCTGACATCGAAACCACCATGCTGGCCTTCTTTTGGCTTCCATTTGCTTGAAATATTGTTTTCCACCCCTTCACCTTAGTCTGAATGCATCCTTGCAGGTTAGATGTGTTTCCTGAAGACAGCAGATACTTGGCTTGTGTGTATTTATCCATTCGGCCAGCCTATGTCTCTGTAGTGGGCAGTTCAAGCCATTCACATTTATTGAGAGAACTGATAGGTGGGGCAAATTTCTGTTCATCCTGTTGGGTTGAACTTTGTTGCTTTGTTTTCTCTCTTGAGCCGATGTGGTATCTGGCCTTTGAACTTTAGCTTTTGAGTGATTTTACATTCATGAGTGTTTATTGTGCTGATCCCTGAGTGACATTGTTTTGAGTACTTCTTGGAGGGCTTGTCTTGTCTTGGTGAATTCCCTCAGTCTTTGCTTATCCGAGAATGTCTTTATTTCTCCTTAGTATACAAAACTTAGTTTTGCAGGGTACAAGATTCTAGGCTGGGCATTATTCTGCTTCAGAAGAGTGAGAATGGGGCCCCAGTCTCTTCTTGCTTGTAAGGTTTCAGTTGAGAAGTCTGACGTTATTTGGATGGGCTTTCCTTTGTATGTTACTTGTTTCTTTCGCCTTACAGCTCGTAGAAGGGCCTCTTTAGTGGACATTTTGGTCTGATGACTGTATGTCGTGGTGTCTTCCTGTTCACAATGAATCTCCCAAGAGTCTTTTGAGCTTCTTGCACCTGGATACGTGGTATATGTATACCATGGAGTACTATTCAGCTATAAGAAACAATGATGACATAGCACCTCTTGTATTTTCTTGGATAGAGCTGGAATCCATTCTACTAAGTGCAGTATCCCATGAATGGAAAAACAAGCACCACATGTACTCACCATCAAATTGGTTTCACTGATCAACACCTAAGTGCATATACAGGAATAACATTTATTGAGTGTTGGGCAGATGGGACGGGGGAGGAGGGGATGGGTATATACATACATAATGAGTGCGATGTACACCGTCTGGGGGATGGACACACTTGAAGCTCTGACTCAGGGGGAGAAGGGGCAAGGGCAATATACGTAACCTAAACATTTGTACCCCCATAATATGCTGAAATTAAAAAAAAATTTTTAAAAAGTCCCAAAATAACAAATGCTGGTGTGGATGTGGAGAGATTGGAACACTCTTACACTGCTGGTGGGACTGCAAATTAGTACAACCCCTGTGGAAAGTAATTTGGAGATACATCAAAGAGCTAAAGATAGAAATACCCTTTGATCCAGCAATCCCACTACTAGGCATCTATCCAAAGGAAAAAAAGGACATTCTATAATAAAGACATCTGCACTGGAATGTTTATAGCAGCACAATTCACAATTGCAAAGATGTGGAAACAATCAATACATGAGTGGATTAATAAAATGTGGTATATGTATATCATGGAGTACTACTCAACTACAAAAACAATGGTGATCTAGTACCTCTTATATTATCCTGGGTAGAGATTGAGCCCGTCCTTCGAAGTGAGGTGTCACAAGGATGGAAAAACATGCACCACATGTACTTGCCATCAAGTTGGTACTAACTGACCAACACTAAGGTCTTCACATGGTAGTAATACTCATGAGGTGAGGGGCAGGTAGCAGGGGTGGTGGAATGGGGTAGCAAACCCACAGTAATGGAAGTGGAGCATATCATATGGGGGAAGGACATGGTTGTAGCCCTGGCTTGTGTGAGGCAAGCACATTACATGTAACCAAAATGTACCCCTATAATATCCTGAATTAAAAAAAAAAAAAGAAGATCTCCCAAATGTCTCTGATGAGAAGAATCACCCAGGGAGCCTGTTGAAAATATGAAATTCCAGGTGCCTTATTAAAAACCCTGAATTCCATCTCTGCCACTAACTAGTTATGTGACTTTGGGTAAAGAATTGAACACCCCTAAGTCTCAGTTTTCCCATATGAAAACGGGAATAATAATACCTACTGGTGTTTGGGGACTTACATGAGATCACATATATAAGGAAGCTCACACAGCATATGAGGCACAGCAGGTACTCAATAATCCATAGGTTTTGTTGCTAGTATTACTACCATCAATTATAATTTATATTATAATAACTGCTCTATGTGGGTTTCTAACTACCTTATGAGCATTATGTCTCTGAAGGACAAAGGCAATATTGACTCTTTTTGTGAATTCTCTTAGGTTCTCGAAATCATGCAAGTCTTTGGACAGAAGCCTAAAAGTCTCCCATTAAGATAAAAAATTTGAAAACAAAGCATAAGTTAAAGAGGTTCTGCCCTCAGAGTTAGAAGCCAACAGGAAAACACACATGAAGCACAGGATATGAGCTGCTGCAGCATTTCCCAAATGGTGTTCTATAAAAGGAAAAAAAGAAAAAAGTTATCAAACATTATTTTAAAAATTATTAATAAAAGAAAAAGAATCCTGATCTTGTGAAATGCTTACTGAAAATAAAATGGTTTGAGTAGAAATTAGTTCAGGAAACATTGTTATTTACAGCCTCCACTTAACAACTAATAATGAAAGTATTGCCATGAAGAACCCTGTTTAACTTAGTTTAACCAGGTATTTTCCAAATATTGACTATGAAACATTTTTTCAACTAAAATCCATGCATAAGAGATCTTTGACTTGTCTAACAACCCATTAGCATGACCTTCAGAGACAGCTGTCTCATTGATCTTTGTTCTATTCTCAGCAGCTCTACATTCTGCAAGATACCAATCCTGGCTGTGTTAACCTAGGGAGGTCAGGGGTGATAAATGCCAACTGTCTATGTCTTCATATATTATTTTGTATCTAACTTTGTTGTAATATTTTATTTTGATGAGTTGCACCTGGCTCAGATGAGGTGTCCCAAGCACATATCTAGACCAATCTGTTAGCGGAACGTCTCCAGCCATATGTATAGAAGCATCAACATAAGGTTTATATGTATGGCTCAGTTTGTAGGACAGCAATGGAGCCTCATTTCTTGTGTACTCAGGCAGTGAGAATTAGGTTTCTATGAGGTTACAGCTCCATCTGGCCAGGAAAATATCACTGATATCCTTAAGGCATCTCTTTCCTGACTTTCTTCTCTGTCCTTTAGATAAGCAAACCTAGTTTGTGATGCCTGTGCCTGGCCTTTCTTTCAATCTAAACCTACTATTGGTATTTCTCAATATTGGGGTAATATAATCCAGTAAATACCAGAAGTATATTCCCAGGAAAGTATTTTGGGTAATTTAAAATAATTAACTAATTAATTATTTTTAGTTGGCAAATAAAAGTTATATACATTTATTGACTACAATATGTTGTTTGAAATATGTATACATTTTGGAATAGTTAAATCAAGCTAATTAACATATGCATTACCTCGCACACTTCTTTTTTGTGGCAAAAACACTTAAAATCTACTCTCTTAACAATTTTCGAGAATATAATACACTGTCATTAACTATAGCCACCATATTATACAATAGGTCTCTTGAACGTATTCCTCCTATCTAACTGAAATTCTGTGTCCTTCGACCAACATCTTCCCAAACTCCTGTCCCCTCTCCACTCCCCAGCTCCTGGTAACCACCGTCCACTGTCCATATCTATGAGTTCAACATGTTTGGAATACACATATAGGTGAGACTATGTGGTATTTGTCTTTTTGTGCCTGGTTTATTTCACTTAATATAATGTCTTCCAGGTTTATCAATGTTATTGCAAATGACAGGATTTCCTTCTTTTTTAAGGCTGAATAACATTTTATTGTGTGTGTGTGTGTGTGTGTGTGCATATACATACATACATACACACACACATTTTCTTTATCCATTTATCTGTTGATGGACCCTTAGGTTGATTCCATATCTTGGCTATTGTGAATACTTCTGCAATGAACATGGGAGTGCAGATGTCTGACATACTAATTTCGTTTTCTTTGACTGTATACCCAGTAGTGGGATTGCTCGATCATATGGTAATTCTATTTTTAATTTTTTGAGAAACCTCCATACTGTTTTTCATAATGGATGTACTAATTCACATTTTTGCCAACGATGTGCAAGTGTTCCCTTTTCTACATATCCTTTCCAACACTTCTTTTGTCTGATAATAGCCACTGTGACAGGTGTGAGGAGATACCTCACTGTGGTTTTAATTTATATTTTTCTGATTATTAGTGATGTTGAGCATTTTTTTCCTGTATCTGTTGGCCATTTGTATGTCTTCTTTTAATTAATGTCTATTCAGATACTTTACCTATTTTTTAATTGGGTTGTTTTCTTACTATTGAGTTGTTTGAATTTCTTTTATATTTTGGATATTAATTCCTTATACTGTGGTCCCCAAATCCTGGGGTCACCGCCTGGTGTGAGTCCGTGGCCTGTTAGGAAAATGGCTGTGCATCAACCGCCTGAGCTCCACTTCTGACCCCCTGACCCCCGCAATCCATGGAAAAAATGTCTTCCATTAAACCGGTCCCTGATGCCAAAAAGGTTGGGGACTGCTGCTATCAGATGCATGGTTGCAAATATTTTCTCCCATTCTGTAGGTTGTCTCTTCACTCTGTTTATTCTTTCCTTGGCAGTGCAGAAAAGGCTGGAACTTTAAACAAGCCTCCTGGTCACAGATGCAGACCTCTGCCCACCTCTGGGTCAGTCCTAACCCACAGCCTCTTTTGCTTCTTGCAGGCAGAATGACATGAAACAAATGGGATGGTGATCTGCCACAAGAATGTCAAAAGAACAATTGGCAATTAAGATTTTGTCAGTGTTTCTCCAGGAAAGGGGATGCTCTGATTCAAGATGACAGGCTACATTTATTGACAGAAAAATACGAGGAAAAACCTCTGAGGAAATATAGGATTTTGATATAAATATCCCTCTACAGCAAAAAAAAAAAAAAAAACAAACCAAACAAACGTTATCTTTAAATCTGTGCTCACCAAACCAGCTCTCATTTGCTCTTCTTTGTCGCCTACTGGAATTTATTGCTATCTTTTTTTCCAGTCCTTTACCTTCATTCTATCCAGGTGATTACTGTTACCTCTCCCCCCGAATACTGATCTTCGCTATTATTAATAAAATAAAGCATTTTGACTGGGGAAAACATGTTAATTCAATGTGTCGTTTGATCCTATCCACTCCTAAACTCGTTGCCTTCATTGCTTTGATTGCACGCTGATGCCTCATTTTCTTGCCAGGGTTGTTTCTCTTCCTTGAGCTATAAATCCCTTCATTTGGATATCTGCCCTGAATTCTTGATCTGTTGCATTCTGATCCTTAAGTATTGCTTTGAATTTTGTGCTGGAGTGTGTGTGTGCCTGGGTACTAAGTCAATAAGATTGGGCAGGTAATTGGTTCACCTTTTTGTCCTCAAAATAAGGGTAGCTTTGGTGTGTGTTTGCAGATAGATAGATTTCTCACAGACAAGCATGTGGATACTCTAAAGCCTGGATGTTAGCAGTTTTGCACTGCTTTTTATTTCAAAGGATGCAACACCTTACAAATGTGCAAAATAAAACAACGACAACAAAAAAACCAAACAAAAAACCCTGGAAGAAATAATAGAGTAAATCAGAAAAAAGAGAGATAGGATTGGAGAAGTAAGATGAAACCAGAGATGAGGTTAGCATATAAAATGCACGCTGAGCCCTGCCTCACTTGCTATACTTGGACCACAGGTTTGCCTTTGAGTATTCTAGCAGCCAATGTGTAAAAAGAAACATAAAAATATGCAATTTGCTGTGCATATGATAAAAACACAAAAGAAGGATAACTGTTCTTGATATTTATTGCTATGGGGATGTTTGCTGTTTTTCATAAAGACCATTCTGTGAAATTTAATGAACCATCAGTAATGTTCCCATGGTAAGACAATAGTGAATGTCCCAGGGTTGTTTCTTTTAGTGTCCCTCAATGAGCATGGCTGACATAATTATTAAGCACAATTCATCCTGTCAGAGCAATTCTATGGGGACCAGACAATGTAGTCAGCTACATAGCTCTTAAGAGTTTCAACTCAATTTAGGACAAATTGAAGTTTACGATTTAGGGACTGCTTATCCAAAGTTCAGGAAATTTTTAAATAGTGCTTCTCTTAATGGAATTTTGATTGTGACTGGGAGGTAATGGGTATGAGTTTATGATGACTTTATAAGTTACTGGAGTGCAAAGAATCCATATTTTTGGTTAAATTCGGAATTGTATTCCTTAGCAGACAGATGAGCTGGAAAGTAGAAATGACATTTTCTTTTCAGATTTGGCAACACTAATAATGATTCCACTTCCTAATAGAGGTAAGCCCAGGTAATTCACATGCACATGATAGTATTTTTGCTTTGCTCAAGTGCAATGAAAAATTAATGATGCAAGCAGAAAAATTCTATTCCTTAGAGCCTAACTGCAATAGTTTTAACCTGGAAATTTTCTGGAGTGAGTGCTGGACAAAAGCCAACTCAACCATAAAAAATAATTCAGTAAACATCTATGAAATATCTAGCTTTAAATATAGAATTTTTTGGTGAACTTTTTTAGGAAAACAGATTGCAAAACATATCCTGAAAGACCTCAAAGATTTGATTTGCTCCTGTATTGCTATAAGATAGAAGCCAGTTAAATTTTGGGTGACATCTATTCAAAAATGATGAAATTGGCTTTTCAATGGTTGACATATCACCAATCTTCCTGTCAGTAATTAGATCATGGCACATTTTGTCACCATATTTTATGTCTAATAGATTGTACTAATTTATTCTATGATATTACTGAGTTATTTTAATCAAACTTATCTCTACCTAACAGCAGGAGTCCCTTCAGGTTAGCTTTGTCCTTCTCTGAGAAGCCTTCCGCTCCATATTGTCTATGTTGGTGCCTTCTGCAGGACGGTAGCAAAATTACCATAGTTCCGGACATTGCGTAAAAAATAGATTTCTACCAAGGAGCACATTTTCAAGAGCTAAGATTTCTGAAAGTGTAGTGCCAGACTGGCTTCATTGGAATCACCTGGGAACTTGCTAGGAATGACATTTTCAGGCCCCACTTTAGGCTTTCTAAATAAAAAATTCTGGGAGTGGGGTACTCTGTGTTTCAACAAGCCCTTTAGTTGATTCTTGGCTGGCTAAAGTTTGAGAACCACTGGCTCAGACCAGTAATTCTAAATCCTGACAGTACATTAGAATCACCTGAGGAGCTTTAAAGACGTATTGGATGCCAGAGTCTGACCCTGGAACTGTCAAATCTGGAGGGAGGGAGAGGTGGGAAGGGAATAGATAGGGGATTGAGCACTGATACCTCAAAATCTTCCGGATTAAGAACCTCTGGTTTAGACTAATAGCAACCCACCCCTTGAGCTGGGAATGATCTGGGCCCAGACTTCCAGCACATGGTGCTATGGTCTGAATTTTTGTGTCCCCCTCTAAATTCATATGTTGAAATCCTAACCCCCAATGGGACAGTATTAGGAGGTGTAGCCTTTGGGAGGTCATTAGGCCATGGAAATGAAGCCTGCATGAATGGCATTAGTGCCCTTATAAAAGAGGCCTGAGAGAGACCTCTTCTGCCACTGAGGTTGGAATGAGAAGATGGCTGTCTATGAACTAGAGGCAGTAGGTTTTCACCAGAAACCAAGTCTGCTGGTGCCTTGATCTTGAACTTCTCAGCCTCCAGAGCTGTGAGAAATAAGTTTCTGTTATTTACAAGCCACCCAGCCTATGGTATTTTGTTATAGCAGCCTGAACAGGATAAGACATGTAGCCTATGGAGAAGGGTAGACAACTACAGAGAATATGGTCTTATTAGGAAGAAGGATGGCTGTTGGGTAGGTCACCAAGAGCACGTTCCACATGTTCCATAGCTGTAATCTCAGCACGGATCCGAATTCATATTTTTCTCCTCTTATAAGTATTTTCATATTGTTACATGGTTTTATTTCATAATTATTGTCTTAATGTCCACACAATAAATTAAATCACTTTTGAAGCTGAAATGTATATAATTTTCACAAACTTAAAAAATTTCTATGACTATGAGTATCTGGTGATATATAAGCTTAAAATTACCATAGAAACAGACTCTGCAAAGCTGTGTTATCAGAGGCATAGCAGACGTGTATGTGATGATGTGTCAAACACAACCAAAATGCAGCTTTTGGGAGCTGTGCTGAGTGATTTTCCACCTTTCCTGATGACAGAACTTGTCTGGAGATAATTCTAAGCAAAAAAAAAAAAAAAAAAAAGTCTTCAAAAATTTTTCTCAGCTGTACTCTATAATTAGTAGACTACTAGTTCTTTAGGTATGAGATGGAAACACCATGATTCACGCTGGATAGTTAAATATTTGGGAGCTCAATGCCAGATATTTCTTAATTCTCTACTGACAATGATCACATAAAGTAGGAATAAGACCAATTGACAAATCAAGGAATAGGTACCTATTAGGCACCTCTGACATACAAGACAATATGCTGGGGCTATTCAAGAAAAGAAAGACAAGCAAGGAATGATCCCTGCTCTCAAGGCACTTACATTATTGCTGGGAGATAAGTCAATGCACCTAAAAAGTGGCTAATTCAAGGAGCCAAACAGATAACTAATAAGAAACAGTGCATTTATTAAATGCCTACTATCAATAGTGAGATTAATAGGTGTTTAATCATAAAGGAGTGATTGCAGCAGGATTCCAAGAGATGGGCAGCATTTAGATCTACACAGGCAGGGTTATGAGGCAGCATAGTAGGTCTGGGGAAGCAAATGCAGATGTGCAGAGGTTTTTGAGGGTAAAGGACTAGCCCGGTCTGGCTTGTAAAGTGAGATAAAGTCCATTCCTATTGTGCTTCTGATTAAAACACTGGATATTTTTGTATGTTAAATATGAGCCAGAGACTTGTATTAAAAATGAGGCTGGTGTTACAGGCATGGCAAGATCATGGAGGTGTTTGTGAGCCACGTTATGGCCTTTAGTTTTCCTGTGACTTAGTTTCCTCATATACAAAATATGGCTAATAACATGTAGCTCAAAAGGGTTTTTGTGAGAGCTATATATAATAATGCAAGTTCGTGGCACAGAGTAATTGCTCAATAAATGTTTTCTATTACAAGTTATATTAGTATTATAAGTAGTTTTATTGTCTTATTAGCATGGGAAGCCCTTAAATAACATTAAACAGAAGATATAATTTATCTAATTTGCATGTAAAAATTTTTTCCTGGCTGTAGTGTGGACAATGAACTGTTGGCAAGGGAAGGGACAGATGGGAGAGTGAAATTAAGAGGAAATTGCACCAATCTAGGTAAGAGATGGAGGGGACTTGGCTTAGCCAGTGGTAGCTGGAATACTTGACTATTAGGATATTTCTTCCAATTGTCGAACTATTAATTATAGAACTCTTATCATGAACCAGGCACTGTTTTCAGTGCAGGGGTACAATGGTAAGCAGAAGAGGCAGCATTCCTTTCCATTTAGAGTATAGATTCCAGTAGGGAAGATAGAAAATACATGAAACTAATCATTGAAAGAACTACCAATTGGGATGAGAGTTCTGAAGAGGACAAACAAACAAGGAGCTAAGAAAATAATTCATGCGGCGGGGCGGGGCTAGGTTTCCATGCTTCTTTTAGGAGAGATCAGCAGAGGAAAGAGACAGGGGAAGAACCCTCCAGGCACTGGGAATGGACCACAGGATGGAGCCAGTGCTGCTGGAGCCCTAAGAGCAAGAGCTGGAGCAGAGCGAACGGAGTGGGAGAGGAGGGCAGGGGCCAAGTTTTGAGGAGTCTCTTAAGTCTTAAAAAGGAATTTGGATTTGACTTTGACTGCAATGGGAGGCCTTTGCCATGTTTTAAGTAGGCGAGTAAGAAAGACTTGTGCTTCCCAGCAATGTTGCTGTGTGAAGAAGAGACTGAGGAGCTTAACTGTTAAATGAAATAATAAATGAATGAAGACAAGTTGTAAAAAGGGCATAAACAAAATGCTCTGTCACTCAAAGGAAGGCATTGCAGTAAATCTGTCCATTTTAGATGGAGAACTGTGGGCACATGGAATGACACTTGGTCATGTATTAGAGCGATCTCTGAGGAGACAGCTCTTCTATTTGACCAATGCTCTAAAGGACCTTTAAGGTTAAAAGCAATAGTTAATATCTTTTTTTAAAACCTTTTCGGGTAGGGGAAAATGGTAGATATTTTCATCTGTTCCTATTTTTTTTAAATGGCCCTCCTCAAATTTTAGCTAATTTTAGGTTGTCTCTTTGGCCTTTAAATATTTCTTTTAGTACATTTGAAAAACTCCTCTCAATAGGCAGGTTCAGTAAAGTTAACTGAGCAGATAGCTGAATCTTGGAACAGAGTCCTAGAGCTGTAATGACAGCTAGCTATCATCCTGTCCAAATTTCTACTCAGGTCATGGTTCTTTTCTACAAAGTCTTCTTGCCTGTGAGGATCATCTCTCTGGGCTGATCCACCACTCCCTCACCCAGACCGACCCACAGGTAGGCAGTACTAATTCTTCTTCCTTAAATTGAACCTTACATTGATGTGATACCTACTTGCTTTAAATTCCATACATTCATTCTAGTTTTACCTTCTAAATTAACAGAGAATACATCAATATCCTCTTCCTTTAAAATATTTCACAATGATAGATCGAGTTCTTGCTTGCCTTCGTAAGCATTCCCTTTTTCAAATCAAACATTTTCTTTTAATAAAAAAAACTTCGTCAGATTATTTAATCAATCTGACCACCCTCTTCTACTCTAATATTTAACGGTCGTCTAATCTCTAAAACTTAACACAGTAGTTAAGAGTAACCAGATTTGCACTGTGTTCATGTGGTTAAGTAAACCCCCAATTTTCATTTTAATTGAGGACATTTTCTTCTAGCCTGCATTTGTGTCTTCAATTTTTTTTGAACAAAAGTTTAGCATTTTATAATCATCTTTGTTTAAATTTTGTTCTTGTACTTTGAGATATTATCCAAGTATTTTGAAAAAAAAATTTGAATAATTATTCAACCAGCCATTGGATTAACTATATTCTAAGTTTGTGTTCAGAAGATATTTAATGAACATTATCATGCCATCTTTGTCTTTCTCCACTCACTTAACCATAATAAAAAGTCTTAGAAAAGAACCTAGTTTTAGAACACAATATTTTTTTTATTTCAGCATATTATAGGGGTACAGATGTTTAGGTTATGTATGTTTCCCTTGCCCCCCCTTCCCCCCAAGTCCCAGTTTCAAGCATGTCCATCTCACGGATGGTGTGTATTGCACTCTCTGTGTATGCATAAACCCGTCGCGTCCAATTTTTGTGACTTGTTAGTAGTTTGACATCTATCCATTAATTTATACCCTAATGATAATTGTTTACCAAGTGCAAGTTGCTTCGATAATTGCTTTGCATACATTATTTAATATAAAACAACCCTATAAAGATAGTATTACGTTATTATTTTTCTTTAGCTGAAAAAAATCAAAGTTTAAAGGCAAACACATCTGTGTAGGGTAATCTACTAAAGAACTACGGAGCTAACCCAGTTCTGATGACAGAGCCCATGCTGTCAACTACAACACAGTCTTCTATGTTAGCCATCTAATTATACTATCAACAAAGTGTTTTTCATCTTGATCTCATATATGTCATTGAGTATTTTGTCCAATAATGGCCTAAAATCCATTTTCAAAATATTTAAGTTATTTTCTGGTTTAAGTTATTTTTCCTCAATTAAAAAAAGGAATTAATTTTGAGGGGGTAATATTAGAGTTTCTTTATTTTAAGGAATTTGCCTTTAAGACAATGCAAATGCTTGCAGAGTCCATTTTAGTCATTTACTCTTCAATATGAATGAGACTGGCGTTACTGGAAGAAGATGATAAAGTATCATCAGACTTTGTTTCAGTCAGAAATAGTGTTAAAGCAAAAAGCAAACCCACTGAAGTTAGAGTGCAAATAGAAGTTATTTAAAGGAGGCAACTTTAAAAAAAAATCTCACAATATTTGAGGAACAGTTTTTTCATAAAAAACAAAAACAGAACCTTTATTTTTTTGGAAATATTATTAAATAAAAATAAGAAAGGAATTAAGGCATCCATAATTCCATCATTCAGAGATAATCCCTCTTAACACAAATGTGTATATTCTAGACTATTTTCTATATTCTTGTACTTCCTAAAAAATTAATAAACTTTATTTTTTAGAGAAGTTTTAGGTTTACAGCAAAACTGAGCAGAAAGTACAGAGAGTTCCCATATACCCTCCATCTTGATGCACACACAGCCTCCCTCCCTATCAATATCACTGCCACACTGGTACATTTGTTACCAATGATGAATCTACATTGCCCTATTATTAACCCCAAATGCATAGTTTATGTTAAGGTTCATCCTTGGTGTTGGACATTCTTTGGGTTTTTTCAACTATATAATGATATGTATCTACCATTATAGTATCATACAGAGTAGTTTCACTACCCTAAAAATCCTCTGTGCTCCACCTCTCCATCCCTTCTTTCCCCCTCTGGCAACCACTGATCTTTGTACTGTCTCTGTAGTTTTGCCTTTTGCAGCATGTCCTGCAGTTGACCTTAGTAGGTAGCCTTTCCAGATTGGTTTCTTTCACTTAGTAATATGCATTTAAAGTTCCTCCAAGTCTTTTCATGGCTTGATAGCTCATTTCTTTTTAGCACTGAATGAACATTCCATTCTCTGGCTGTATCACAGATTATTTGTCCATTCACCTTCTGAAGGACATCTTGGTTGCTTTCAAATTCTGGCAATTATGAATAAAGCTGCTATAAACATCCACGTGCAGGTATTTGTGTGAACATGAGTTTTCAGTTAAGTTAGGTCAATACCAAGGAGCATGATTGCTAGATCATATGGTGCTTCATTTTGTAATTGAGTAACAAAATTTAAGTGCCACTGGGCCAGATAGAGGTTTGAATTGCAAAGCTGGGTTTTTCACAGGCTGGTTGGTAGTCCTCTCTGTCTTGTTTTTGGCTTTTCTCTAGGATGTGGTACTGCCTCCAGCACTGTGTCAACACATAACTGTCCTATTCAGTCTACATCATTCTCTGGTGGTCTCTGTTCAAATTCAAGAAGGGAGTGGTCTGATTGGCTCAGCCTAGTCTCTAGGATTGATTAGTTTCCTCCAGTTTTGGTGTCCAATCCGCTGGGGTCAAGGGGCAGGGCCCAAATCTCTTAGACTCGCCCCTCAGGAGAAGCTGGAGGGGGTTGTTTGTGTGTATGTCTTTGTGTGTGTGGAGGGGATAATTTCAAATCAGGGGATTTAAGCTGTGAGGCTATGCTAGCTGGGTCTAACCCAATTAGAGTATACTGTTCCCAGGTACTGGTTTCTCTGGTCTAATTACCAATTTCAGAGCTTTGACTGGGATCACCTGTGGTTATTAGGTACATGGGAGGGCAGGAATTCTAAAAACTTCTCTTCTGGAAACTTTCTATATGCTTGGAGGGAATTGCATTGCATAGAATTTAAAAAAGAAGAAAAAAGAAAAACAAACTAGGCCCAAGTTATAGTCTACAGGAGTTTTATTACATTTTCATTCAGACTAAATAAATACTAGTTCTTAAAAAGACACATAAAACAGTTAAGGATTTTTTCAAAGGTGACCTTTGCCTTTCATTAATTTAATTTAGTTAAATGCAAATGAACATGAAAGTAAATTTCTTGTTGGCCCAATTTACCTATTAATTAAATTGCTCTTACATTTTTATGTTCCTCCAATATTTGGGCAGACCAGATATTTAATGACAATAATTCTACCATATAAATTCAGTAGTTCTTCCTGTAAGGTAATTAACATGTAAATAATTGGCTTTTGTACCCATTTAACCAGAGTGCTTTTGTTAAAAACAAAAAACAAAAACAAAAAAAACCAAAACCAACTCCCCCCTTTTTTTTTCCTATGGCATGCTTTTCTTTTAACACCTTTAATGTATCCCAAGCAGTTCTAGCATTAAAATATATTTTTAGTTTTTTATGATTACTTTAAGTTCATTTAGTTTTAAGTTTAGTAATTCTAGAAAAGAGAGAGAAAGAAAGAAGTTGATGCTGTAAACTCTATTGATCCTGATCACAGGCAACAAACATTTGTCAAGATACGACTGAAGAAATTCACTGGAGATGGTAACAACTCTGCTGTTTTCAAGGATAAATATTCAAACGGTAAACATGAATTCTTTCTCATATGACTCTTTTATTGCATTCTTTAAGTAAGTCATAGAGGATCATATGTAGGGAATGAAATGAAGATCAAATTAGAACTGAATTATTAGACATTTGGGAGATGGTTGTTTGAGTTTTTACTCTGTGCACTGGTAGTGTCCCAAAATCCTCTTAGGAAAAAATCTATAAAGACAGCTCTGAAGATACGAGTATTGTAAACAATAATTTTGACAATCTGCTTAATACCAGCCAAGTGATGAAAGGAATGGGAGTGTTCCAAAGTGGAAGAATAAAAAAGTTATGGAAAAGTGCTAGTTTCCAACTGCGATGAGCCCTTCAGATAGAATCACCAATTTATCAAATGCCATTATAATACTCAGTTCAATGAAATGGGCTTTTTCCATAGTCTGGCCTAGAGCCCATGCCAGCTTTGCTTTTCTTAGTTGATACAAAGAAATCTATTACACTAAAAAACTTAAATAATAGAAATAGATGTTGATTGCAAATCTCTGCTGCCAAGTCAGTAGACTACTATTAAATGGAGATGTTGTTCTTTTGAAAAGGAGTTGTGTATAGTAACTCCCAGAATACAATGAGAGATATTCTTATGCATTTTGACATGTTTGATAGATCCTTTCTCCCTGCGCCTTCTTCTTTCAGTGCTGCAAAGATTCATATCTAAGACAGAGCTCTATACTCAGACCCAAGTTCTTGTGGTTGATTGCATTTGTGTATCACAGGGTTGGCTCAAATTGTACCTCCTTCGGGATGATTTCCCTGATCATCCCAGCAACACCCCATCCTTTTATGACTTCTAGGTCTTCAAATGGCCACAGTAAACAGTAAGTCGTGAGGAATTATCCTTTAGTTGTTTCATGTGGGTACACGTACTGATCACCTTGTCAAGGGCCACATGTTCCAATAATTTGTATTCTTTAAATATCAGGTATCCCATTGAACATGTGGAAATCACTCATCGAATGCTGAATAGAGAAAGAGAGAGGCCTCATGACCTTTAATTTTTTTCCGTGTTACTGCTTAAGTGCAGTGAGATGAAAAAATTATTCAGAGGGGGATTTAACATGAAGCTAATTAAGCTTAAGCTTTAGGGCCTTTCTTTGCAAGACCCTTTTCAAGGCTGAGATTGGCCTCAACATGTGTCAGGTGGTCATGTGGTTTTGTAGCATTTGCAATAATAGTCATCTGAACCTTATTTACTTAACACTGTTGTCTCCTTCCACCTATATATACTTAGCCTCTGTCACATTCCCCTCCAGTTAGGTGGTATGTGGTGGCTGTGGGCATTTTAGGATCCAGGTATGGGGAATTTGATTTATTTGGGTTTAGTGAGGTGTATTTTCATGGCTTGCAGTCATTTCTGACTATGACTATAACCTGACTTACCAATATTCCCACTACTTTTTGTGCTGAATACAACAAGGCAGGGCAAGAGGTTGTGTCATGATGTCCTGTGGTATTCAGCTTTGGATTAATGTTGCAAGTGGAAGAGAAATAAGGTTTGAAATATACAGAACCAGCAGCTAGTCTGCCAGAAATCCTGCCAAGTATGAGTGCTTATATATGGAAAACACCCACATAGACACACACACAGACCACCATCACCACCGCACGCAAAATTCTTAATGGAGATATTCCCAACTTTGACAGCATTCCTAATTAATTTGTGTGACCTTACTAATGGTGACCTGTGAAACATAAAATATTTTACAAACTATCAATAATAAGAGAATATGAAGCCACAAACTGTATAAACTATCTCAAATAAGGGGAAACCAAAGTGTAGCTAGTTAAGTAGCCGCCTTCTTAAGAAAACAAAAATAAACTGTTTAATGATGTGGCCTTCAAGTGTATTACATGTGCAGGATTTGTGTCAAACACTCAGAACCATTAGGAGCAACCTTCCTTTTATTATCCTAGAATCTACCTATTATGTGAAATAAATGATCTATGGTTTTGTTCTGGAAACCATTTCACTGTTCCTTCATTAGACTCAACCTCTCACCATGTTCCAAATACCTTTCCTTCTCTGGCTGGTTGGTCTATTTATCACCCCCCCCCCCCAATATGTTGTACTCTATTTCCCTGTAGTGTGCTTGTTCAAATTAGTCTCGTAATATGCCTGTCTTTAAATCCTCTCCACTTATTCAATTCTATTCTTTTTTAATACCCAGCTCAAATTCTACTTCTTCCAAGACATGTTTTCTGACCTTCCAGCGAACAGAGCAGTTGCTATTGCACCAGTTTCTCAAACTATCTTGTGACCTCTCTTGTATTCTTGTCTCATGTAGGCATTTAATTTTTTGTATCTCAGCCTATTTCTCCTATTAAATTTAAATGTTTTTAGGGGCCCTTATCAGGCCTACTATAATTATATGAGGATCTATGACTACTGGAATTCAATACATGTTTTTGAATTAATGCCTCATGAATGGCCAGTTTTAAATCTGAGAAGAACATTTTTAAACTAGTGAGATAAGTTTGCCAGTTTAAGGGAGTCCTTTTGCTGAGCTAAGACTCCAAATATTTGTCTTATTTTGTTTTGATGTAAGTGGCAACAACTTAATATTTAAGAGTTTCTAAAGTTTTTTCTTTTTTTCGGATTTTTAAAAAATTTCAAAATATTACCGGGGTACAAATGTTTTTGGTTACATGTCTCTATCCTGGCAACCGTCTCATCCACATTTACATAATTCTACCCAAGGAGAACCTGTTATCAAACTGTGTGGACATGTCAAAATGACAGTGAAGGCAGATTGACAACTTAGAATATGCAAAAAGAAAAAGGATGAATGAGTCAAAATTTTCTATAAAAATAGTAGATAATCCAAGAATCATCATGGTTCATCTTCATCAGATACTTTAGGTAGTTGCTATAGTCTGAATGTGTGTATCCCCCTGAAATTTATATGTTTCAACCCTAACCCCCAAGGAAGTGGGGCCTTTAGGAGGTCATGGGTGTGGAACTCTCATGAATGAATTATGAGGCCCAGAGAGCTGCCTAGTTCCTTCTACCATATGAGGACACAGAGACATCTATGAACCAGAAATTGGGCCCTAACCAGACACTGAATCTACTGGGGCACCTTGATCTTGGACTTCCCAGCATTCAGAACAATGAAAAATAAATTTCTGTTGTTTGTAAGCTTCCTACTTTCTGGTATTTTGTTATAGCAGCCTGAACAGACTAAGACAGGAGTGGTATAGCTAGAGCAACTCATGTGTCTGAGATACTTTGCAATACTACAGACAGATGTAGGCTAACATTTTTCTTTTAATTATATAAAGATTTTTTTCTGTAAATCTAGATCCCATTTGCACTGCAGTGAAGAAGCTATAAAAAGTCCTAACAGTATCCCTTATGAATAGAGAGAAATTCTCACTTCCTCAGTGTTATGTGATGACTAGGGTCACCATGCAGAGTCAATTATGGCCACCAAGAACTTATTGCTAAAACTCCAAGGACTATAATGAACCCCAATGATTCAGGTCCTTTAGCTAATGGAGATTTTCAAAGTTAGTAACAATAGAGTATCTTAATTTTGGTAAAGCAAGTTCTTATTTTAAAGAAAATACTCTAAAGCTTCTATTTATAAGCATATATTTTCCTGGGTTATAAGTCTTTGGGCTGGAAGACCATGTTTTGTCATTAATGGTTATACTTTGAAGCTATGAGTTACTAATTAGGATTATGCCATTTTTGTTCTTAGTCACTTAGGATATTTTATATTTACCTGAAGTAGATAACACGTTTGCTTGAATTTCAGCAAAACATTGGCTACTTAGGCTAAGTAGTAAGAGAAATCTAAGCAAAATCCAAAATTTTGGCAAAATCTAAGCAAAATCCAGCTTTACTCATAGCCATTTCTCCAGCCACGTCATAGGTCTGTGGTGACCCTCAGCACCAAGTAACATGAAGTCACACACTTCATGGGGGCCACATGGAACAAATGGAAGCAGAGGGCTGAAGAGGGCTTAAGAGGGGGACAGAACTGAGACAGAAAACAAGAGAGGGCCCGAGTCTGGAGTAGGGTGGAGGTAGGGTGACAGTGTGGACTGGGCCCTGAAGTAGCCTGTGAGAGAGCCAGCAGCTTGGGGAGTGCTGAGAAGGGTGAGGGGTGGGGGTGCAGGAGTCACTCCTACTCAGAACCCACTCCTCTGTGCTTGGTTAATGGAGATAGTTTATAGAATTCCCAGTACAAAGGCTACTAGAGATGTCCTAGTATATGTAGTTGTTAAAAATGATACAGCTTTGAGAAAAAGGAGGCTAATTAACCCTCTTGGTATGTATTAAGTGAATTTTACATAGATCAGAAATGCATGCAAAAGCAATATTAAATTATAGTATTTTTTCCTTATCTGTGGGGGATAAGTTACAAGACCCCAGTGGATGCCTGAGACTGAAGATTATATGGAACCTTATATACACTATGTTTTTTCCTATAAAGTAACAGGCTGGTAGCATCAACAGCAAGGACGCTGGACAAAGGGATGATTCACGTCCCTGGCAGGACAGAGCGAGATTTCATCCAGCTACTCATGATGGCATGCAATTTAAAACTAATGAATTGTTTAATTCTGGAATTTTCCACTTAATATTTTTGGATCACAGGTGACTGCAGGTAGCTGAAACCACAGAAAGTGAAACCACGGGCAAGGGGAACTACTGCATTCTAATGTTCGTCAGGGATGACTAGCAAACCGGCGAAGTTTTAACTAAAGCAGAAATAGAAGAAGACTGCTGAACCATCCCTGGGGGTTGGTGATGGGCCGAGAGATTATTACGTTCAACAATAAAGAGGGTGAAAAACCTCTTTTGTGTAATTCTTTGACTGTTGCTTTGTGGCTCTGCTTTTATGTTGATAACGGTTTTATAGGAGAATCTGAGAGCAATTTTCAAGCAAGCATTAAATGATTCCATTTTATGTCAGAAGTATGAGGGATGAAGCAGATGAGTGGGTAATACAAATACAATAACACTAAAATTTCCTTTTCTATCTCAATCTTGGCACAGATATGAAGTACAGCTATGTATCTTTCATTCTATGTATAGCAGTCCTCTTAAAGACAAATATGGAGAGATCCATTTTTTTTTTGGAAAATAGCAAAATAAGAACCAAAGACACATGATAAGAACAGCTTTATTTGGAACCAGGTAACAGTGAATTTTAAGTTATTCAACTCTTAAAATGTTACATAGGTCAGAGACGTGGGAGTTAGAAGCAAAATATTATGAATCAAAACAGAAGTTTCAGTTCGCCTGCCTTCTTAGTTTCTGGCTCAGTGGACTTCTAACCCTGTTTATCTTTGGAGGAGCTCATTGAGATTTTTTGTTGTTATTGTTTTGTTTTTAACTTGCCTGGTTGCATGACAGCATGTGTTACATTTGGAAATAAAAAATAAGCCTCCAATCTTTCTAGTCTAAAGGGAAATTGCTTCCTCAACTAAAATTTTAAGATTTTCAAATAAAGTCTTTAGCCTGGGTCTTCATATCAATTGCTGCCCAATATGAACACCCTGAGATGTCAGAAGCCTTTTCTCTTCGCTATATTAAATAGCAAATTCTTTTGCCTCCAGAGCTTTGATTTTTAAAAAGGGTGATCAGGGAAAATTTTTTATGGACAGGCTTCATTGCAACTATTGGGGTTATTATCAAGTAATTTTGGCTCTTAGGCATACTGTTTGCTTTCACTGGTAGAGGGTTCCACAAAAGGCATGGAGTTTTTGATCTGTTGCCTTCTCCACTCAGAGGAACAGAAAGCTCTGTAGAAACTTTGGATTCCATGAAGGGGAACCTGGTAAACCTTTGGGGCCAGGCCCCTCTAATAATGCCTTGCCCTGGCAGGAATTCACCCTTTCATGTCTCCTATTGGAATTTCTTTAGATCCACCCTGGGAGGGAAAGCTCTCTTCCATTTTGGGAATTGCCCTGCTAATCAGTAATCAACTTGACTCATACCCATCTGTTTTTAGGAATCATTTTCCTCCATCAAGTCCTCCCCCACTTCACTGTCTTGTCTTCTCCTTGGTGACAGTCCTGGAGAACCTTTCCTTGGCTGTCCCCGAGTGACTCTCACGCTGGGAATTATTCTTGTAGACCCATCTGCTACCGGCAGCCGGTGTCAGGCTGCCTAGCTCATATGGCAGGAGATCCTTTCCTCCCGTTATTGTCTAGGTGCAGAGCAAGCTGTTTGCTCTCATTGTAATGGTGTGTGGTGCTTTGGATGCAGGGACTTGCTTTTAATGATTTTTGAAAAAACTTTATTCTTTATACCCTGTGGTGGAATTAATCATTATGGGGTCCTGGTAGGGGCCCAATTGGAGCTACTGAGCCATAACAGGAGTACAGCCCCATAGGACAGGCATTGAAAGATGGCTGTATTAATTTAAATGAGAACATTCTCAGCTGATTTATGAACGGAATTTGATAGAATTGAGTGGTAGTTTTTAATAATGAAGTGTGAACATTTCAGTGAATAATTCCTATTGAATTCATTATAGCTGTTCATATTCAGAATTCCTCCATTTTCTTCTTAGCATACTATAAATGTGTCATCAAAGTGAAATGCCATGATGATTGAATATTATTATATGAATTTCTTTGTATAACAAAGCAGCTTGTATATTCCATACCATTTTGCGAACAGCAGAATTGCATGATAAAGAACACAAATGAAGAATTTCCCACATGCTGATATAAAATTTGTTATCCTTTATTTGAAGCTGTCATTATTGATGAGAAGACAGACTTCCAGAATATAACTGAATGCCTTACAATCACTCCAAGTCATAGTTAGGAGGTAAATGGTTCAATAAATGTGACAACCAGTAGCAATGCTTCCTAAGGAAATATGAGAAATCCCCAAGTAGGTACTTCAGGGAGATAGTTAACTCAGTCCATGGTGTTTTTCTTCTGTGACAGGTCACACTGCATCGCAACCTAAAATAACATGGAGTTAGAGTTGGCATGCCATGTAATAATTTCTTATCAAATTTACTCTTTAGTTTATTTAAAGGCATTGTCAACACAAATACCCCAAAGACTAAAAATTCTCGAAGAAGCCCAAGAGCTCTATATATTTCTTTTTATGTATTTCAGCTGTGTTGTAATGAACAAGCACACAGAAAGAAAGTGGCGCAACTCAGAAAGGGTTAAGAAGTATAAATAATAATAACATGCTATTACCAAATTACCAATATGCATTTTGTTTACCGAGTGACTCATTTCAATGTCAAGATTAACATTGTCTCATGAGCTACAGCTCTCTTATAGAAAGTGTCATTTTGTAATTTAAAGAAATGAATGCTTGAATAGCTGTCAGTCAAGAAAACAACTCGCTTGGCCAAATGCTGTACAGTTTTAATAGCCACCTACATAAAACATTTAGAGAATAGAATGTTTTTAAATTTATGATGAGTGAACAAAAATACCTATTCTCCCATCATTCTTCATGTATGAGCAATGCCATTGCTTTATTGGGGTCTATTTCTTAGAGTCTATTCCCTCAGGGTTTCTAGTTGGTCACTGCCTTGGAAGAGATGGAGCAGGTGCTTCTAATAGCTCACCCCATCTCCTCTTCAGCAGCAATGTGGTACAATGGCACAAGCTGAGGCTTTGAAGTTTTGCAAGCCTGGGCTCCACCTATTTTCTTGCTAGTCACCAGCTGTATGACCTTAGGAATATTATTTAATGTCCTGAGTCTCAGAATCTACTACTGCTCCTGATAAATGCCTTAAAGGCATAGTTGTGAGAATTAAATGAGGTAGCCCATGGCAGGTTCCTAGCAGAACTTCCAGCATTCGATGGCCCATCAATAAATGCTAATTTTCCTTTCCAACTCTCCTTTAGAATTTCCTTGATCCAACTTCTTCCCTTTAGGCTGAAAATTGTGAGGATGACTAGCTTAGTGTAAAATTGTAGTCTTTTAGCGCCTCATCTGCTTCATTAAAATTGCTCCTGAGGTTAAATTGCTAAATGCAATGGACACATATCGGCTTTTGTCTTACTTGATCTTTGTAGTATTTATAATAACTCCGAGAATAAAAAAGTCCTCATAGTCCTAGGAAAAATCTGACTCTTCTATAGGCATGGTAACAGCCGCCAGAACTTGTAACAGGTTTTAAACTTTTTAAAACTTTTTTAACAGTTTTTAAACTTTTAAATAAATCATTGATTCAAGAAAGCAGTAAATTCAATTTTGGTTTTGTTTCTCTGGTGGTTTATCTTCTGGCAATTTCAAACATAAGGCTAAAGCTTAGCCAGCATAAACTGGTTCAGCTGCTCCAGGTGCTTAGACCTGGTGGTGGTCTTTTTTGTACCTTTCTCAGTAATTTCTTTGAAGCCTTTGCTAGCTGCTTATTCTACTTTTGCCCTTTTTAAATCTTGGTGTTCTCTACGCTTTTGTTCTTTGTCCCTCAAGTTCCCCACCCTTTCCGGGTGTCATCTTCCACTTTAGCAGGTTTAGCTGTGATCTTAATGAGTCCCAAATCTGTATCTCTAGGTAGAAACATTTTTACTCATAAGTTCATCTGCTCACTGGATATTTCCACATGATGTTCCATGAGTACCTCACACTTGACATTTCTCAAAATGAAACTAATTTTCATGCTAAAACCTGCCACTTCTATATCCTATGGCCCAGTAACCCAAGCCATAACCTAACTGCCTGTCTGCACCCTTCCTATTCCTATAGCAAGGTTAAAGAATTTTTTCTTCTTTATATTTATGTACTTGCCTTCTCTTTTTAGTTCCCATTCTCCACCCCCCCCCTTTTTTATATTATTGCAGCAGCTCCCTAAATAGTCTCTCTGACTCTTGTCTTGCCCCCTTTCAAATCCCATTCTGGTTGGAGTGATCTATGTAACACTACATCGGTTCTGCTTTGTTCTCCTGCAAATAAGAGAAAACACAACTAGTTGTGATTTCAGTAATAAAACATTAGTTACCTCCCATGTAAGGATTTCTCTGGAGGTATCAGTCCAGAGCTGGTGCAGTGTTTCTGTGATACCATTGAGAACCCTGGCTCTGTATTTATTTCTGCTTTGCTATTATTTTCTGTTGTCTTTTTGCCCTCATGCTTGGTGCCTTATGGTTGCAAGGTGACAGCTACGACTTGGTTCAGCATGTCTTACTTCAAAGCCTTGCGAATTTCCATTCTTTCTTGTAGGGAGACAAAGCTTTCACAGGAGGTTCCTACAGATTTCCCCTTATAGTTCATTGCCTACAATCAGGGCACATAGACCCCTTAACTATAAGGTTGGTTAGCAAGTGAATGCCTAGTTTTTTCAACCTCCACTGTGGGTGGTGGGTAAGGAGGAAAGAAGGTGGGAATAGAGGTTGAGTTGGCCAACTAGCAGTGTCTACCCCAAACTCAAAAACTAAAATTTCTCAATGACTTCTGGTTGTCCATAGAACAATTTCCAAATTTCTCAGCAGGGCATATAGAACCCCTTCATCAGATGGCCCCTCTTATATTTTATTTCTTGGTATTTCTCCTTTACCCACTAACCACTTTTGTGGAACAGGAGGAGGGAGGAGAATCTGAGAGCTTAACCATATTACTTAAAGTGACAAAGCATTTAGCTAAAGAAACTGTTGAATTTACTGCACTGAACAGGATTCAAATTAATGTTTTTTTATATTATCCAATGTGTAGATGTATGTAAGGAAGATTAATAGAGTTATTTAGAGAAAGAAGTTATGTTTTTTTGCACCTTTGAGTACAATGTGGTAAATTTGTTGTCTCACTAGAGATTACATTGGAGGACATTGGGGAAGTTTGGATAATTAAGATAATTTCGAAATTGCCTAATAAAATCCCTGACATCTTTGTAATTTAATATCTTAGGGAAAAAAATTTCATAATTTCTTTCGAAGACAAAGAATTATGCTTTTTTTAATTTCAGCATATAATTGGGGTACGAATGTTTAGGTTACGTATGTTGCCCTTGCCCCCCCACCCCCGAGTCAGAGCTTCAAGCGTGTCCATCCCCCAGACGGTGTACATTGCACTCATTATGTATGTATATACCCATCCCCTCCTCCGCCCTCCCATCTGCCTGATGCCCGATAAACGTATTTTTTTTTCCGATAAATGTATTGAGTGGATTAATGAAATGTGGTATATGTATACCATGGAGTACTATTCCACTATAAGAAACAATGGTGATATAACACCTCTCGTATTTTCCTGGATAGAGCTGGAACCCATTCTACTAAATGAAGTATCCCAAGAATGGAAAAATAAGCGCCACATGTACTCACCATCGAATTGGTTTCACTGATCAACAGTGCACATATAAGAATTATACTTTTAACAGATTTATCAATCAAAGTTTTGTCTCTAGACAAATATATTCACTCACTTTTATGTTTTTATAGTCTGTTTGTCATAACCACAGGTGAGTTAACTGGAGAGGTCACCAGTGGCAGGTCAGATATTGAGACACAGTTTTGATTGTGGCAGCAGCAAACCACCTTTGGGTTCCATGTCCATCACTTTTTTTTCTGGTATAAAAGTTTTGATTATCTTTAGTACTAACACCTTTCTTTGATAAATGACCCAATAGCTTATTATTTACACATAAGTGCAGTGACATTGCAGGGCATGTCCTGTCCATTGGTGACTCGCTTTATTGGTAGAATTTGGCACACTTCTTTGTGGAAGAATATCTTTTCATATGCAGACTTGTTGAAGCCCTTTTTCAAGTGGCCCAGTCCTTTGGTAACTGTACATATTTAAACTTCCACATAATTATGGACTCTTTACAATTTCTTTCCTTACTGATCTCTTAACCTAAACTTAATTTTCTAGTTTTCTATTATAATATCCATTAAAAATTAAGTTGAGCTATTCATTAGCACAGTCTTATAATCAAGTCAGTTTTATTTCAAATCATACTAAGTAATACATTTATATTAATATATTATTAATAAAATTACTATTAACTTCAAAAAAGGTCAAGTGCCAAATATGTTATCTAATAATATAAACTAGTTTTCTTTTTTAAAAATAAAAGTTATCTTTTATATACTGAATATGTTTAATGTGTAAACTGGAGGATATTGGGCATAAAGCAGAGTTCTAAGGTACTGCTGCCTGGGGATGTTTAATCATACATGGAAAGTATAAAGTATCGTACAAGTGGAAATCTGTTTTTCAGCTTGACTTGAAGCTAGAGACTTCATTCACCAAATAGGCTTTAAAATTTTCTATCTCATCATCAGTGCAATGAAAAACTGATTCCACAAAGAGAATGCGCTACTAAAGAGACTCAGAAACAGAGTGTGCTTTTAGAGAGACAGAGCTACAACATTACAAAACCACTGTTGGAGTTATTAAAAAAAGATAGCAAGGATTCTGTGCCATCGGGAATGCAAACACAGGCTCCCAGCTCAGACCATGAGGAACACAGTGAAGAGGACCCATTCCAGGGCAGACTTTGTGTCTTGGACATTGTTTTGAGCTCATTCCCAAATCCCTGGTGAAGAGGAAACTGAGAAGGATATCAGAATCCTCGGTACATCCTGTTGAGTTGGTTGAACAATGTAGGTATGGTAACCGGGAAACATTTGCAGTTAGGGAGTGTAGGCTTAGCCATTTAAAAATATTTTGAAAAAAAAATGAAATAAGACAAAAAAGTATGATATTATAAACACTTGTGTTCCCATCACTCTGCATGGATGTCATTTTCAATAAATTCTTTTGTTCTTGTCAAAAACCCCATAAATTTGGAACCCTTGGGAATTGCTGCATATGGAAATTTGGACCCCATCTGTAACTTAGAATAGGCAACACCAGGTAAGCATCCTTCATTTACTGAATGATACCTTGATCTAACAAAGTTTATTTCTTTCTAGCTATGATTAGGCTATGGTACTCAGGAGTTAGGAGGTGGAAAAATTATTGATTCTATTCTTATGTGTTGTGCAGTGGGAAAAAACCCAAAACTTACTTTTAGGAGGGCTTTTGATAGAAGTGTGAGGCCCCTGAAAGTCAGAGAAGCCTGAACACTAGCCTTGTTTTCTATCTTTTCTGGCAGGAATCCAGGACTCATTGCTGTTTCACACACGAAGATAAGGTTTGTAACAAGAGTTTCATCAGGCCCTTCTATAAATTCAAAGCAAACAAACCAACAGGAAGCTTCAGTTGCTTCTCTTCCATTTTTTCCCCTTTGAAGCACAACTCACATTAAAATAGTCTTTCTAACTCAGGTTGTGTAAACTATTCCTTCCACTGTTCTTGACACACTGCCGAAGATGGCGTATGACAATTCTGGGTGACTAAGGAGAACATTAGTTTGAGGTGGTTAGCAGAGCCAAAGTCCACACCAGTCTCCTCACCCAGTGGAATGAAACACAAATGGATAATTGTGAGGCTAAATTTTTCAAAGAGGCTGTAATGAGCAGGGGACAGTTTTGGTCATGTGTTCTCTGCTTTGTTTGTAAACAGCCGTCTCATCTGATTTATAACAATAAAACCATTCACTTAGGCATCACCTATCATAGTAAATTCCTGTAAATGTGCAAAGTACTACATTCCATATGTTTCAAAATAAAAGGCAGAGGCACGTAAATGATGGTGATATTTTTTCTTCTCCAGGAAATACTTCTGATGAATAAGACTGTGTCAGCATGCTGTTGTGCTTTTTGGGAGTGGATAATGAGAAGTTTGTGATGCAGTGTCTGGGTCTGCTTTCACACTGGCATTCATAATATGAGCAAAATTCTTTGGTTGAAAAGTAACAGACAATATGTAAGGGGGAAAATGGATTTATTCCTTGTTTTCTTGTGTATCATTTTGTTATTCAAACCAGAGCAAACATTGAGAATATTTTAGATCCTGAAACCAGCATATTTAATGGCAATAAAAGGAATAATGAAAAAAAATCAAACCAACAATTATTTAGTGTCTACTATGTGCCAAACACGACACTAAGCATATAAAAGATAAAGGGAAATTTAAATCTCTGGTTCCCTGCTATCCCTCAGGCTAGCTATCTCCTTATATATTGCCATGAAGGCAAAATGAGTTGTTAGAACAAGTTTCAGCCTGTAGATGTTAGAGGCAACATCACTAAAAAGTTTTATAATCTAGTTTCTCGGTTCTAAATAGGTTACCAAATTCACTGGCATCTTTGATGAAATGCTTTCAAAGAATTCATATGTGGATATAGAAAAAACCTGGATTTTTCAGTATAAATGTGTTTAGAAAGATTCTTTAATTTGGGGTTGGCTGTTTGTGGTTGGTGAGTGTGGAGAGGGGCATGAGGCCCCAAAGCACAATCTCAGGTGCCAGTGGCTGTTCCCTGTCCTCCTTCTATGGGAGAAGACGGGAGGGTAGCTCTCAGAGAGGGGCAGGCAGACCCCTGGGTTAGGTAGACCCTGGTGTATTGCAGCACTTTTATTGGATAAAAATCTTGAAATGAATAAGATACGTGAGGTTGAGGGAGAGCTGTTCTCTCTGCAGATTAGAGAAGCAGCTGTTTTGCTCTTTGGGGGAAGCAGTCGTCTCTCTATTATGCAGGCATCAGAGGGAGGGGATTTCAGAGAACAGTGATCAGTGAGGATTAGTTTTTGTGACATATTGCTACATTTATTTAATTCTTCTTTTTACCACATTTTATTTTGAAAAAAATCAACCTAGAAAATTTTTTTAGACCTTTTGTCTAGATTTAACAACTGTTAATATGTTGCCACATTTGCCTTTGTCTTTCTCAACATCTATTGGGCTGTGTTTTACAAGAGGCAGGGTTACTGCATTGTATTAATGAAGGTTCTCTAGAGAAACAGAACCAATAGGAGATGTGTACACACACACACACACACACACACACACACACACACAATATTGAGAGAAAGAGTTATTAGCTTTTATGGATTGTATCACATGATTGTGGAGACTGACAAGTCCAAAATCTGCAGGCTAGGCTGGCTGGTTGGAGACCTAGGGAAGAGTTGAGGTTGATGCTCAAGTCCAGAGGCAGTATGTTGGCAGAATTCCTCTTTCCCCGAGGGAGGTTAGACTTTTTTCTATGAAGGTCTTCACCTGATTGAATGAGGCTGGCATACACTATGGAGGGTAATATGCTTTACTCAAAGTTGACTGATTTAAATGTTAATCTCATCTAAGAAAAAATAAAAAGAAAGAAAGAAACATCTAGACTAGTGTTTGACCAAATGTCTGAGTACTGATCTAGCCAAGGTGACACATAAAATTAATCATCACATGCATCAAAAAGGCAAGGCAGGAGAGGTCTTTTTCTCTCTCTCCCCAGCTTATATCCCCCCACCCTCTCTCCCTTTCCTTCTTTCCTCTTTGCGCTCAAACACACTCAACTTCTTGCTCTCCATGCAGCCAGCCTCCCTGAACAACCTCTCCAAGGAGAGGGGGCTTCTCTCTCTCAACTTACCCTCTCATGGTTGGACGACCACTTCAGGGATAGATTCCCAAGGCTTAGGTTCCAGTAGGGAGATAAGCTTCCGTTTGTTCTTGGTTTTGGGGTGAACTTTAGAATCCAATTTACCAAGGACCTCTGTACTTTGGGAGTTATAAAATTAAACTGCTATTATAATTTGTTTCTTATTTAGCTCCTTTGTCTGTTCTCTACCAGTTAGGACTTGGGGATATGGTACAGACAAGGGCTGGTTGATTTAAACTTAACTACAAAAAGGTATGGATTTCAACTAATCATTGCTGTGAAGAATCTGATGCTCACTTTTTAAAATCTTCTCTAAAGTATTTCTCTTATAATTGGAAAATGTTTAAAAAACTTAGTTTTGTGTCAGTGTAGGAAAGTGAGCATGTATAAGATTTTTATTGTTGCCATAAAAATTTACCACAAGCTTAGGGGCTTAAAAGCAACATAAATTTATCTCACATTTCCGTAGGTCAGAGAAGTCTGAGTTGGCTTGGATAGTTTCTCTGCTCCTGGTTTCACAAGGCTGAATTTAAGGTGTAAACAGGCCTGCATACCTTTCTGGAGGCTGTGAGGATGACGCTGTCCCAAGCTCCGTCAGGTTGTTGACTGAACTCAGGTCCTTGTGGTTATAGACCAAGAGGTCATTGATTCCTCAATAGCTGTTGGCCAGAGGTGGTTCTCAGCTGTTCGAGGTTGTCCTGCATGCACTCCTTGGCTTGTGGCCTCCACCTCTGCCTTTCGAAGCCGGCAAAATTGCGTGTCAGGCTTTGAGTCTCTCTTCTCTTCCCTTCTTCCTTCATCTTTGGCTTTTAAGGGCTCATGTAATTACATTAGGCCCACCCAGGTAAGCCAGAATAATCTCTTTATATTAAGGTCAGCTGGTTAGTAACATTAATTCCATCTGCAAAATCCTCCCACGGAAGTTCTAGATTAGTGTTTGATTGAATAACGAGGAAGAAGAATCTTGGGGAGACATTACTGGAATTCTGCCTGTGACATCCAGGATACTTTCTTCTTGATGGACACTGAGGAGTTCTCATCCTGTCTGAAGTTGCCACAGGTTACCCAGGTGCTTTCCATGAGTAGCAGTTATGAAGTAGCAGTTCTAGGCAATTATCCAAAAGGCTCAAAGAGGTTAGCACCTTCAGTTTGTGGGGTACAGCTGCTTGATTGAAGAGGATTTGTTTCAATTTTGACATTCTCCAACATTTCACACATATATGAATTGCAACTGTCTTTCAAAGACCACAGCTCACTTTATTGCCATCACCCTCCCTTCTTCCCTCTGTACCACCACCAACTGGTCTTACAGTCAGTTACTCTTCATCTTCTGTCTGGATGTTGCGTTACTACCAAACATTGTGTGTTCCTTTCTCAGCTGTTGGCACCTTTAGAATATCATTCATTGGCTTCTTCTCCTTCTCTGACACATGGATTTTTTTTCCCCAAGTCCTCTTTGTCCTCGGCCTCCTCCTGTTCTTTTAATGACACCATTCTCGCAAGGAACTCATCTGATCCCAGGATGTTCTTCCTGACTTCAACGTGGTGATTTCCTGTGCTTATGTTTTCTTCCTCCATGTGCTATACCAGCTCACATCAGTACCTGTGCTTTTGGAGGCAGAGAGTGCACTGTAGACTCTAGCATAGGGTACACCTGAGAAATGATCTAAGTGGGGAAGCAGAATTCAGGGGAGGAAGGGACAGACAAGAGGCCTCAGTGATGCCTGGAGTATAAAAAGCCAAGTAGGGCCAGAGGTTGCATAGATATGAGTCCTTTAATCTGATTTCCAATACTAATTCTCTAATGCTGTGTTCTACTCCCTCTATAATCATGTGTATTTGCCAGCAACATAGCCTGGCTTTAGATTCAGATGATCTCTGGGTTTTGGTACAAGAATTTGGTGGTGCCTGGCTTCCTTTTCTTGTTGGTCCTATCCTTGCATTCTGAGAATTTTCCAGCATCTCTAGGCACTTACTATGTTGATATGAAGGGATTTGATTGATTCATCTATTCTTCCAAACTTATACTATAAGGTTTTATCTCACAATGTTTATATTTTTAAGCACATTTTTAATGGTTTCTTTTTAAATTTTAGTCTCTGAAACTTCTCAAAAATTGAATAACATTCACAACATCAATTTTTTTAAATTTCAGCATATTATGGGGGTACAGATGTTTAGGTTATGTATGTTGCCCTTGCCCCCCCTCCCCCCAAGTCCAAGTTTCAAGTGTGTCCATCCCTTGGATGGTGTGCACTGCACTCTTTGTGTATGCATATACCCATCCCCTTCTCCCTCTGCCCTCCCCCCCCGCCCGACATCCAATAGACGTTATTCTTATGTGTACACTTATGTGTTGATCAGTTAATACCAATTTGATGGTGAGTATATGTGGTGCTTGTTTTTCCATTCTTGGGATACTTCACTTAGTAGAATGCGTTCCAACTCTATCCAGGAGTATACAAGAGGTGCTATATCACCATCGTTTCTTAAAGCTGAATAGTACTCCATGGTATACATACACCACATTTTATTAATCCACTCATGTATTGATGGACACTTGGGTTGTTTCCACATCTTTGCAATTGTCAATTGTGCTGCTATAAACATTCAGCTGCAGGTGTCTTTTTTATAGAGTATCATTTGTTCTTTTGGGTAGATGCCCAGTAATGGGATTGCTGGATCGAATGGTACTTCTAATTGGATCTCTTTAAGGTATCTCCATATTGGTTTCCACAGAGGTTGCACTAGTTTGCAGTCCCACCAGCACTGTGTGAGTGTTCCTATCTCTCCGCATCCACGCCAACATTTATTGTTTTGGGACTTTTTGATAAAGGCCAGTCTCACTGGAGATAAGTGATATCTCATTGTGGTTTTGATTTGCATTTCCCTGATGATTAGAGACGTTGAGCATTTTTTCATATGTTTTGGGGCCATTATTCTGTCTTCTTTTGAAAAGTTTCTGTTCATGTCCTTTGCCCACTTTTTGATAGGGTCATTTGATTTTTTCTTGTTGATTTTCCTGAGTTCTGAGTAGATTCTAGTTATCAACCCTTTATTGGATTTGTAGCATGCAAAAATTTTCTCCCATTCCATAGGTTGTCTGTTTGCTCTTGTGACAGTTTCTTTGGCTATGCAGAAGCTTTTTAATTTGATCAGGTCCCATTTATTTATTTTGGATGTTGCTGTGATTGCCTTTGGGGTCTTCTTCACAAATTCTTTGCCTAGGCCAATGTCTAGAAGAGTATTTCCAACATCTTCTTCTAGAATTCTAATAGTTTCACTCCTCAGGTTTAAGTCTGTTACCCAGCGTGAGTTGATTTTTGTGAGAGGTGAAAGGTCTGGATCCTGGTTCAGTCTTCTACATGTGGCTATAAAGTTTTCCCAGCACCATTTATTGAATAAGGATTCTTTTCCCTGGTGTATGTTTTTGTCTGCTTTGTCAAAGATTAGGTGGCTGTATGAGGATGGTTTTATATCTGGGTTCTCAGTTCTGTTCCACCGGTCAATGGCTCTATTTTTGTGCCAGTACCAAGCAGTTTTGGTTACTACAGCCTTATAATAAAGTTTGAAGTCTGGTAAGTTGATACCTCCCATTTTGTTTTTATTGCCTAGAATTGTTTTTGCTATGCGGGATCTTCTCTGGTTCCATACGAAGCGTAGAATTAATTTTTCTGCATCTGAGAAGAATGATGTTGGTATTTTAATAGGGACTGCATTGAATCTGTAGATCACTTTGTTAGTGATCTAGACATCTTAACAATGTTAATCTGCCAACCCACGAGCATGGTATGGTCCACCTGTTTACGTCCTCTGCTATTTCCTTCCTCAATATTTCATAGTTCTCCCTATAGAGGTCTTTTACCTTCTTAGTTAAATATATTCCTAGATACTTTATTTTCTTTGTTGCTATTGTGAAGGGAATTGAGCCTTTGATTTGGTTCTCGGTATGACTGCTATTGGCATATATGAAAGCCTCTGATTTGTGTGTATTGATTTTATATCCTGAGACTTTACTGAATTCATTTATCAATTCCAGTAGCCTCTTGGTTGAATCCATGAGGTTTTCTAGATATACTATCATGTCATCAGCAAATAGTGAAGTTTGATCTCTTCTGTTCCCATTCGTATGCCTTTAATTCCACTCTCTTGCCTGATTGCTGTGGCCAGGACTTCCAGCACTATGTCGAATAGAAGTGGAGATAGTGGGCAACCTTGTCCGGTTCCAGTTCTAAGTGGGAATGCTTTTAATTTTTCCCCATTCAGTATGATGTTGG